>JAIUZE010047670.1:0-17109 GCA_022085475.1 Heliosperma pusillum | reverse complement strand
ATCCCTACCACGCACTATGAGGTCGAGGACTTTACCAATGAAGATGAGCTTTATGGTGTTAAGCCTGCACTTCCTGATGCTCCTAGAGCAGAAAAGGAGGTTCAGGTTGCTAAGACTCCAGTGTTACTACAGAAGTGCCGATCGGCTGAACGAGATGCCGATAGACAAGGGTCCAGTTCTGCATCTGTTACTGATAAAGATGACAAGGCGAAACAGAAAGCTGCACACCCACCAATTGCTATACAGCTGCCATTCCCCAATCGATTGAAAAGTCAGAAAGTTGAGAAGCAGTTCGCCAAGTTCATGGAAGTCGTGAAAAACTTGCAGGTAACTGTCCCTTTTACTGAATTAATGCAACAAGTTCCATCTTATGCTAAATTCATGAAGGACATTTTGAATCGAAAACGTAACTTTGATGACCATGAAACTATTGCTTTTACGGAACAATGTAGTGCAGTCTTAGAAAACAGCCCCCCTAAACAACAAGACCCTGGGAGTTTTTCTATCCCATGCACCATTGGGACCCTAGTTATCGAGAAAGCCCTATGCGACCTAGGGGCTAGTGTTAGTGTTATTCCCTTCTCGATTTGTCAAAGACTGAACATGGGAGACCTCAAGATGACAAACATAACCCTTCAGATGGCTGATAGGAGTATAAGGAGACCCTTAGGAATCTTAGAGGACGTACCCGTGAAGGTAGGGAAACACTTCATACCAGTAGACTTCATCGTGTTAGACATAGCTGAGGATGCACACATCCCTATCATCCTAGGTCGACCATTCCTGCGCACAGCAGGAGCGATTATTGACCTTAGGAAGGGACGTTTGACCCTAGAAATTGGGGAGGAGACCGTAACCTTTAACATGCCTTTGTCTATGAGAAGTCCAATGATCGAGGAAACTGTTTTTGTTATTGATATTGTGGATGAGGCCATTGTGGAAGCTTGGACCACAGCCTTAGAGGTCGATACCCTTGATGCTTTTATGGGTGTTGAGCCATGTGCAGGAAAAACAGGCTTCTTTGATGCAGGAATCAGCCTTGAGATCCCAGCTGATGGAGGGGACAAAGAAGCAGTACTAAGATGTGACACTGAAGGCTTGTCGATCGACCTTACCATATGCCGATCTACGGAGACCCCTGCCGATGAAGATTTTGCAGCTACTAGTAGTGGAGAAGCTCTATGCCTTGATTTCTCAGCTTACGTAGCTGAAACAGTTAAACCTGAGATTAAGCCCCTTCCCTCTCATTTGAAATATGCATACTTAGATGATTCTGAATTGCATCCTGTGATTGTTAGTGCTAAATTGAGTGATGAACAGTTAAAATCATTATTAATTGTTTTGCGTCGTAACAGAACTGCACTTGGATATCGCTTGGATGATTTGAAGGGGATTAGCCCTGATTTTTGTATGCATCGTATTAATTTGGAGGAGGGTCATAGACCATGTGTTCAGAGTCAGCGTCGATTAAGTCCTAACATGCATGAAGTTGTAAAAAAGGAGGTCTTAAAATTACTTGACGCTGGGATTATCTACCCGATTTCAGATTCTAAGTGGGTCAGTCCTGTCCATATTGTCCCTAAAAAGGGCGGGACTACTGTCGTTAAAAATGATAAGAATGAATTGATCCCCACTAGGATTATCACAGGGTGGCGTATGTGCATTGATTACCGTAGACTGAACACTGTCACCCTCAAGGACCATTTCCCTTTGCCCTTCATTGACCAGATGTTAGAGAGGCTTGCATCTCACAAGTATTTCTGTTACTTAGACGGGTATTCTGGATTTTTCCAAATCCCGATTCACCCAAGTGACCAGGAAAAGACCACTTTCACCTGCTCCTTTGGCACCTTCTCCTATCGGCGTATGCCGTTTGGTTTATGTAATGCCCCTGCGACCTTCCAACGTTGTATGATGAGTATTTTTTCGGATTATATTGAAAAGACTATGGAAGTGTTTATGGATGACTTTAGTGTGCATGGTGCTAGTTTTGAGGATTGTCTGGTTAATTTAGAACAAGTTTTGAAACGATGTGTCGATGTTAATCTTGTCTTGAAAAGGGAGAAGTGCCATTTCATGGTCAACGAGGGAGTGGTTTTGGGACATGTTGTCTCTGAACGGGGAATTGAAGTAGATAAAGCTAAAGTACAGGTCATAGAACAACTTCCACCTCCGTGAATGTGAAGGGAGTTAGGAGTTTTTTGGGTCATGCTGGTTTTTATAGACGCTTTATTAAAGATTTTTCCAAGATTGTTAAACCACTAACCCAATTGCTCCTTAAAGATGCTATTTTTGATTTCACTGATGCTTGTCTTGATGCTTTTAACAGGATTCGTGAAGCGTTGATCTCAGCTCCTATTATCCAACCAACGGACTGGTCCATGCCATTCGAGATAATGTGTGACGCCAGCGACTTTGCATTGGGAGTTGTGCTTGGGCAAAGAAAGGATAAGGCACTTCACGCGATATACTATGCAAGCAAGACCCTAGACAATGCCCAAAGAAACTATGCCACCACGGAGAAGGAGCTCCTTGCCATTGTTTATGCCTTGGAAAAGTTTCGGACCTATTTGCTTGGTTCCAAGGTGATAGCTTACACGGACCATGCAGCCTTGAAGTACTTGTTAGCAAAGAATGAAGCTAAGCCAAGGCTGATCCGTTGGATTTTACTGCTGCAAGAGTTTGATTTAGAAATCAAAGACAAGAAGGGAGCTGAAAACGTAGTTGCTGACCATTTGTCCAGAATTCAGCCTTGCTCTGATCGACAAAATGGCCTGCCGATCGACGACAGCTTCCCTGATGACTCTCTGATGGCTGTTCGAGATACTACTGGTGAGCCATGGTATGCAGACTACGCAAATTATTTGGTGGGTAAGCAGCTGCCTCCGGATATGACCTATCAGCAGAAGAAAAAGTTCTTGTCGGACGTACGACGCTATTTTTGGGATGATCCCTACTTATTTAGGGAATGTGCAGATGGTCTATTTCGGAGATGTATTCCTCAATGGGAAGTTCAAGCTATCTTGAGAGAGTGTCATGCCTCACCATATGTCGGACATCATGGTCCATCACGTACTATGGCTCGAGTTAATCAGTGCGGGTTTTATTGGCCAACACTTTTCAAGGATTGTCGCGATTTTGTCCTTTCATGTGATCGTTGTCAGAGGACGGGTAATATTTCGAGGAGGCATGAGATGCCTCAAACTGGGATCCTAGAGGTTGAGATATTCGACGTATGGGGAATTGATTACCAATGTCCATTTCCTTCATCACATGGAAATGAGTATATTCTTGTAGCCGTCGACTATGTTTCTAAGTGGGTTGAGGCCATTGCCTCTCCAAAATGCGATGCGAAAACGGTGATTAAGCTTTTCAAGTCAATCATTTTTCCACGATTCGGTGTTCCTAGAGCTGTGATTAGTGATGGTGGAGCGCATTTCCATGAGCGAAGGCTAGATGATTTGTTGCTGAAATATGGTGTGAACCACCGTACAGGCCTCGCTTATCATCCACAGACTAGTGGACAGGTTGAGGTGTCCAATCAGGAGCTTAAAACTATCCTTGAAAAAGTTGTGTCAACTTCTAGAAAGGATTGGAGTGCTAAATTGGATGATACGCTATGGGCCTACCGGATAGCATACAAGACGCCGATCGGTGCCAGCCCCTATAGGCTAGTATATGGCAAGTCCTGCCACCTACCTGTGGAGCTGGAACACAAGGCATGGTGGGCGATTAAATCTTTAAACTTAGATCCGCAGTTGAGTGGAGAATTTAGGCTACAGCAGCTAAATGAGCTCGATGAGTTCAGATTTGGTGCTTATGAGAGTGCTCGTTTGTACAAGGAGCGAACCAAGAAGCTGCATGACAAGTTGATCTTGCCGCGGGAATTTGAAGCAGGTGATAAAGTCCTACTATTTAACTCCAGGTTAAAGGTGTTTCCTGGAAAGCTGAAATCACGGTGGACCGGTCCATTCGAGGTGACCGAAGTGTCTAGGTTCGGATATGTTGAGGTAAAGGGAGATAATGGAGAATTATTCAAAGTAAATGCTCAACGAATCAAATTATATCGTGGCGATCCGAAAGAAATTGGTGTAGTGGAGGTCATTTATAATGACCCCGCTTCCCCACTATATGCTTGATCGAAAATAGGTCGGGTGGGACCTTCATAAAATCCCGCTACCGGAAGGCATTCCGGATCAGACATTATTAGTTTCGATCTCTAATTTTTATTTCTATTTTGCATTGTTTTATTTGATTTAACAGGGAAACAAGTTGACAAGGAAAAAAAAACTTGGACATTGCCGATCGGTGGTCTTCAAGGCCGAACAACTTGCATGCTTAATCCAGAAATTTGGCCTGCCCTTTGAAGGAATCCTGCAGAAAAAGGAAAAAGACAAGAGTCTAGTGCATTGGGCAGAGTGTGGAAGCTTTAATCATAAAAGCTTCTTGATCACATGTTACTCTTGGGAAGGGAGAAGCTATTGTATCCACACATTTGTTTTTCCTTTATGCATGCACCTTCCCACCCTTCCTTAACTTCTCTATATATTGTCTACACTTGACATTTACTCCATCACATTAACACAACAACGAACTCACAAAACAAAAGAAATCATACCCACTGCCGATCGATCTTGAAATCTGCCGATCGACACCTGCAATTAAATCAACATTTTTTGTTTGTTCGTGTATTGTTTCAGATAATGTCGATGACGAGAAGGAGTGCTGCTTTTAGGTCAAATCTGGACGCGGTTCTGGACAACAATGGCTATGGTCATATCATCTTCGCCGATAATGAACAAAAAGAAAAGTTTGCAGAACTTATGGGAAGACAAATGATCACAACGCGGTTCATTTGTTTGGAAACATTAGAGGCACTTGGCCTCAGGAAGGGGATGAAGAAACTGTTGAGAAGGTCGGGGTGTGAAGGACTATACAAAATGCGTGAGCACATGTACCGGTGTCTCACATTGGAGTTCCTGTCAAGTTTCTATTATGATGAAGAAGAACCGGCTGTAAACTTCCGTCTTTTTAATGAAGACCACTGCTTGTATCCAACCGACTGGGGCAACAGCCTCGGCTGCCGGTCGGAGAGAGTCATCACACCGAATGACCCACGAGACGGTACTGAAGATCTGTGGACGGGTTTGACCGGCCTGGACAAAGGCGGTGTTGGTTGGAGATTCAGATGTCACCTCATACATCACCCCGTCCTCCGCTTGTGGGGACGCCTCGTTGGTAGTACTTATTTTGCACGTCCAGAGCCAACAAATATGAAGAATGTCGAGGTGCACATGCTGTTTAGTGCCCTTAACATTGACGGGGGCGAACACTTAAATGTTAATGTGGCTCATTTCGTAGCCAAACATTTGGAAGCCGTTGTTTCGGGTGCCGTCAAACCTATCATGGTCGGGGGGTAATAACTCGAATCTCCAAAAGTCTATATGGCAACATTCGGGAGCACAGGTTGAAGATTGTGGATGGTTGTCCTAACGGCGAACCACTTACTATGGATTTCGCAAGTCTTTCCCGCCTTCACTACATCCGTACATTAGGCAATAATTCATGGATGTGGAAGGTACGTTCCACTAACTTGGTCAAGCTTCCGGAGACCGGTATAGATATGAAGGTTCGATCTATCAAGAGATTCCGCAGACCGAGCCCTTCAAACTACACCTATTATCTCCTGCATGAAGTCGACATGGAAGAACCCGAAGATGCCGATCGGCAGGCTGCTGAAGCCCCTGCTGTCAGGGTCAATATTATCGATCCCATCGGGGATTATTCAAGGTTCAATCATTACCCATACTCCACTGCCCCATATCGTTCTGAAGGTTACGATCCAGCCGCATTCCCTCCTTCCTTTGCAACATATCCCCCCTTCTAGGAACCGAGGACTTGGAATGCCACCTCCAGAGACTCCATGTTGATGGGGCTGTGCAATCAAATGCACCAAGTCCACCTCGACCGCTCGATCAAGGATCACAATATCTACGCCTATCATGACAAACAAGGTCATTTCCCACCTGGGACAGTCCACCCCGCCTTCTATAACCCACCAACACACTACACTCAAGGAGAAGGGAGCCAGGG
Source organism: Heliosperma pusillum (assembly GCA_022085475.1). Lineage (NCBI taxonomy): Eukaryota > Viridiplantae > Streptophyta > Magnoliopsida > Caryophyllales > Caryophyllaceae > Heliosperma > Heliosperma pusillum. Next base: position 11,016 of record JAIUZE010047670.1, on the reverse strand, counting down.
GGCTGAGCAATCTGCAGCTGCCGATCGGCAGGAGGATGACAGCCACAACAAGGATGGATCAACAGCTTGGAGCAGTTTTTGGGAGTAATCAGGGAGTACTAATATGACCCTTTTTCTATTTTCAGCATGCATTCATATTGTATACCCCTTCTCCATGCACTATTTCTGTCCTGAACCCACTGTTTTTTGTTCCGCCGATCGGTCTGCTGCTGTTTAATGCTGTTTCCTGCTGTTGTGTTGGGTTTTGGAACCATTGAGGACACTGCTTCATTTGGTTTGGGGGAGGTGACTGTTATGAACACGTTTTATTCTTGCTAGTTGTGTGTGATTGATGAAATTGTGCAATACAACAGTGACGATAATGTGCTTATTCTATGATTTAACCACGATTGTTTGACAACTTGTGCCCTAAGACGGTACGAGATTAGACTGATTACCATGCTATAACTTGCTATTCTACATAACCTAGCTTGATGTGAATCTACTTTTATCTCGAAACGCATCTCATGTCACGTGAATCTTAGCATGCATCTCTTAGTCTGAATCGGTTTGTGAAAGATTGTTCCAAGAATTGTCCGAAGTGATGCACTTAAGTCCTGCGGGACCGGGTACCTACAAAAAAAATATTGAACTCCACATGGCCAAAACAGCCCCTTATGTCCCTTTAGACTTAGGTCCTTCTTCTTGAGCCCGCATTGCTTTATAATAACCTTGGTTACAACCCGGATACTCAAACTACATGCCATATACTCACCCACCTTGACTGTTGGTTGCGTGTAAGGACAAGAGGTACTGTAACTATGCTGAATGAAATCTAAATGTGTGTAAAGTGATAATACCGTCTGGAAATTGTAATCAAGAACCGATCGGTATGATTTTTAGCCGATCGATGTGCTCATCAAAAGAGGAAGTTTTGCCTGAATCTGGTGTGAAAAGACACTAAGGAGTCAATTTTACTAAGGCGCTGCTAAACAAATGAATAAATGAAGTCATAAGAAGCTTAACTAATCACAAGCGAAGAAATTATGGCTAAATCCTATAACTGCTGAACAAGAAGCTGGGATGATGCTGATGAATGCTGTGAATGGGTAACATTTGAAGAAATTGTCCACGTGGTCACGCAGCCACTAGTCACTATTGAGCCTCACATTCCCATTACGCGTTAGTACGCACCCACCTTTCACCTTAAGCTTAGCCCCGTTACGCCTTGTGCCCAGCATATACTTGAGACCCTATAGTACTTGAAAAATCTTTCACACATTGATTCATGCATGAGAGGTAACTATTTAAGTAGTTTATTGAGCTCGACGATTAAGTCTCGTGTATTCACGACTAGCAAGGGTTAGTTTGAATGGTCCTGGTTGTGTAAGTCTTGGTTTGATAGTCGACTCTCACTTCTCCGTTCTTCTTGCACATGTTTTGGCTTCATGATCGGTTATCTACGTCTAAGTGCTCTGAGTTGTAAATTTCATCTATTGTCCTCCTACTTTGCTTCTCATGATTGATCTTGCTTGAGGACAAGCAAGAGTTCGGTTTGGGGGAACTTGATGCATGCATTTTATATGCATGCTTAGCCTGTATTTGCCTCCATTATATGTTTGTATTTGAGCTCCTTTGAGCTATTCTATCATAGTTTTCCCTTGTTTGCTACTCATGGTGTTCTTGTTGTCATTTATGCAGGAACGAAGCCATTTATGCTTACTTTGGAGGATTTAGGATGAGGACCGAACTTCGCATCGCACACAGACGACAGCAGAATTTCTAAAGAATGAAGTCAGAATCCCTACATGATCAAACACAAGCCATCGATCGACCAAGACATATTGAGCTTAATGGGCCTGATGCCGATCGACAAAGACTTATGTCGATCGAAAACAGACCTCATCTCAACTAGATCGATCGACCAAAAGATATACCGATCGGTGCATACGTCTTATTATCCAAAGACGAGCTCAACTCAGGCCCAACGAATGTACAATCGCAAGATTCATTTCTGAGAGGCGAAACCCTAATTCAAGGTTAAAAGGAGGACGAAGGCAAACCCTGGAGGCATCACATTGTATTACAAACAATCCCTTGTCACGGATTGGAGGCAATTGTTCATTTATTTCCTTTAAACTTCTCAAAAACTCGTGGCTATTAGTTTGATTCTGGTTTTATAAGGCTTTCAAGTTATTTTCAGTTGTAATTGAGCAATTATCGATCGGATCCTCTCTCTGCCGATCGACCAGAACTCCCAATCAATCGATTTTTAAGTTTTATTTCGTAAGTCTGGTTATTTCCCTCCTGCTTAATTTTTATTATTGCATTATGAATTCTGAATCCTTTCCCCTCGTATTTTTAGATCTAGTTAGAGCCATGCGTAGCTAAACTCATTCTAGGGCTAGGGACGTAATCGATACTTAAGGGAATTAGTTTAGTCAATTAAATCGTTATATTGATTTCTCTGGTTTATTTCATTACGTTAAATTATTTGTGGCCACATCTAGTTGACGTTAGCGTGACAACCTTTTGAGACCGATCCAGTAATCTTGGTAAAGACGACTAAACCATAAAAGGTATTTAAATAGGCAGGCCGACCAAGTACCCTATTTTCCTACCCGAGACTATTTCTATGACCTTGACGACCCCTATTCCTTATAGTTGAGAACTGTCCCGTCCGGCCCTAGACTCTCTTATATTGATCTCCTTCGCTTATTTACATATACTTTTAGTTAGCTTTCTTGCCTTTATCTTGTTTCTCTTATTCACTTCTAACTCAATCCTCAAAATCGACGACCTTAGTAGATTTAGAATTGCGACCTTAGATCAAATTGAATTAGACTACCTCCCCGTGAATTCGATCCCTGACTTGCCACTAGCTATTTGTAGTTAGTTTAGTTGGAGTTATAAATATTATCTGATAACAGTTTTAGCTCGACATAAAACCGTTCATCACTCTGGTTGAATTCTCTTATAACAACAGTTACCATGCTTCTATCAAGATGGCACCGTACAAGGCTTTATACGGTAGGAAGTGCCGTAGTCCGGATTGTTGGGATCAAGTCCAGGATGATCATATGTTGAGTCCCGACATAGTGACTGAAACGATTGATCAAGTTCAAGTCATTCGTGAGCGAATGAAAGCCGCTCAAGATAGACAGAAATCCTATGCCGATGTCTGTCGTCGACCACTTGAATTTGATGTTGATGACCGAGTATTCCTTAAAGTGTCACCGATGAAAGGAGTGAAACGGTTTGGAGTGAAGGGAAATTTGAGTCCTAAATATATTGGACCGTTTCGTGTGCTTAAGAGAGTTGGTCCCGTTGCTTATCGTTTGGAATTACCTCCGAACTTGAGTAAAGTTCATGATGTGTTCCATGTTTCTCAATTGAAGAAGTATATTAGTGATCCGAGTCATATTATTCAAGAAGAAGTGTTGGACTTGGAACCTAATTTGGCTTTGGAAGAAAGGCCGATTCGTATACTTGAAAGGGCTAACAAGCAACTCAGAAACAAAGTGGTACCCTTAGTTCGTATCCTTTGGCGTTGTGGAAACGTTGAAGCAGAAACTTGGGAACCCGAAGCTAAAATGTTAGCTAAATATCCCGAGCTCTTTGCTTGAGGTAAATCTCCTTCTTTCTTTCCTCTTTCTATTCGATTTATTCTTTCGAATATTCCGTTCCTTCTATCGAATACCATCTCTTATAGATAGATTATTAGAAGCTTTAGTTAGAAATTTTAGGCATAGATAGTAGAGTTATCACCTTTACTATAGAATTTTTGAACTAAAAGCTTTTGGAAATGGTTGATGATTTCAAGTATTTTTACCGTCAAGGAGTGTTGAGACTTGTTATTGGAGACGTTCGATAACTAGTTTCTCATTTGTTGATGCGAAAATGTATCTTTTAAAGTCTTTGACTTGGGACGTCGATGTTCTTAACTGCAGGCGAGAACCTTCCGCCCCATTGATAAGACCCTGTATTTTTATTACAAATATATTTTTAAAAGGTTTGAAATAGAACTACATATATGTCACATTCCTTCTTCTAAGTTTCGAGGACGAAACATTTTAAAAGGAGGGTGATTGTAACAACCCGTAATTTGAAAGACATAAATTATATTTGAAAAATAATAAATTTATTTTATTTTAATTTATTACGATTTATTTGAATTTATTATAATTTAATAGAATTATTTTGAATTTATTCGGAATTAAAGAGTAGGTTTTACGGTTTAACCCCGAACGTCATTTAACTATTCCCGAGTCAACTTAAATCCCGAAACAAACCCGAAACCCGACTCCTGCATGAGTCACACGCCCAAAATCACCTCTGTCCCTCATATTAGATCTTTTGATTAAACTAATAATAATATCTAAGATATTTGTAACTTTTTCAATCTGTCAGTTTAAATTACGCAAATCGCTTAAAAACAGACCCGACAACTCCCTCTTCTCCACGGCTCTTTCTCCTCTCTTAGGGTTAGATATTTTCCTTTCTTTTGATTAAACTAACATAATATCTAATAATATCTAGATATTTGATTAAACTAATCTAATATCTAATAATATCTAAATATTTACCATAATATATTTATAAAACCCGAGTCAATCCCGTAACAACAAGTTCAAAACCCGACTCCCGAAATCCTCTATATTTACACGGCCCAACTCCCCTCTTACTCACTACTTATCTTTTCATTTTACATTAAATCAACTTAATATCTAATTAATACCTTCTTTAAAATAATCATAATCGTTCTTCGTGTTCGATGTTCTTGATCGTTCTTGAGCAAAATCGTCACAAAACCTTCGTTACTTGGTCAAATCCGTCCTAAATTATATTTCTAGAGTCTCCTCTCCGCTCTTCATCTCCATGTACGTTTTATTTTCAATTCCGACAAAATCGTTTTCAACACTTTAATTGTTGAAATCAAGTTTTAATACTAATAATGTTACTTTTGTCATTTCTTATAGGAGAATATTATGAAGACGAGTTTGGTGACTCGTATATTTTAGAAGAAGATTAGTAGACGGGTTTTTAGGTCTTATTTTGGTGCTATTTGGTTTTGTGCTAGCTAAGGTAACGATTACCGAGTTACTCGACGAATTAATGTTACATACTTTTACTTATGTTTTTGTTATTTACGGTTTTAAGTAGTAACATGCTAGGTTGTTATTGTTATGAAGTTTTATGAGTTTTTAACATGTTTAATGTTTTTGACATGTTGGATGATTTGTTCATAATCATAATTTTAGTATGAATGATGGTTGTATTGGTTGTTAAAATGGATGGTTGTTAATTAAAACATGTTAGAAATAAATTTGGGGTATTGTTGGTGGTGGCCGTGTGTGGTGGCCGTGTAGGGTGGCTGAGAAACCGACCCAAACCAGGCCGGTTCAGCCCAGTTCAGGCCGGTCCAGGCCGGTTCAGGCCCGGTCTGGGTTGGTCCGTGATTTGGCCTTTGGGCTTGTGTCGATACTTGATTGTTTTGTTGTTGTTTTGACGGGTTTTAAATATGTTAAGCATGCGGGAAAATATTAAGAAACGGTTTTAGAAATAGTGACCAAAACCGGCCCAAACCAGCCCGTGGGCCCTGTCCAGGCCCGGTCCAGTCCCATGACCCGTGAGCCCCTTTGGACTTGTGACGGTTTTTGAGTTTATCGTTATTATTATATTATGTTTTGTAATATTTAGTAAGTGGGAAATTTTAATAAGTAAGTTATTTAATTAAACGGTTTTTCATAATATTATTATTTCTCACATGTTAGAAATTATAGCATGAGATTGTGGTTTAATTTGATATCCTTTAAGTCAAGCGGGTTTGGTAAGAATTAATAATTAACATGTTAGAGATTTGAATAAAATAGCATGAAATAAATATGATGTTCTTATGTTCAAGCCTAAATGGCTAAGACTCTGTTTCTAGCCGGTTTGACCAAACGGGTTTAGTCAAACTATGATCTAGTCAGCCCCGTTTTGACTGATGACTCGTCGCGGGACTCGGGTCGGGGATTTGTCTTCAAGTAAGGTTTTATTTAATGAATGATGGAGCCTTAGTAGATATGAGGCGATATGATATTTGAATGTGATTTATATGCAATTAGTCACATGATAGGAAGTTGTTCCCGTGACTGTGTAATTGTATGATATATGTCGTGTTGACTAAGTACTCATAGAGAATTATGATTATATGGCGTCTTGACCATTCTAATTCTAAATGAGCACCTTGGACCATGACATTGATAGGCCTTACTATCTTTAACGAGTATATGTTCATGGCTTGATAGCTTTTGTGTTCCCGGCTTGGTGGGTTTATATCCAAGCTGGGGCATGGCTGCCTAATTGCTTCCACTTTGGGAATGAAGCCAGCTTAAGTACTAGCCAACTCTGCTTAGGGGGTCGCCTAGTAGAGATTCTCACTGTACCTTTGGTATTGAGACAGGGAATGGGTTAACTGTTGTCGCTAGGTCTGATCAGTCTAGGACTAGGATGTTTTCCTACCTTGTGATATAGACTCGAGTTACAGAAGTCGACTATTGACTGTACTAAGAACTTATGCCTGTTTCTAGACGTATTGGTCTTTCATGTTTGATGATTCTATGAGTCGTAGAAGGTGAGATGCAAGCCGGCTACGGTTGATAGAGTTTGGATTACCGGTTGTTAAGTGATTCACATGATAGCTTATATGATTAGGGTTGAGTGTATCATGGCCATGTTTTAAATGTAACCTCTGAGCTAGAATACGAGCTTCCCTACCTCGTGGTATAGGGTTCATATGCTAGGTTAAATGTTAGTTATTTGTTTCATAACATGAAAAGCATATCGTATATGTTAAGGTTTTGTATTTTCCATATACATCTCTTTTATGTTATTCATGTTTTATTAAACTCGACATTTTGTGGCTGGGAGAACTCGGAGTTACTCCCCACTGACTGTGGCTTCCGTGTTTATATTTAATGCGGTTGGCAGGTTTGTGATGCATACTTGGGTACATTGACGAGCTAGCGAGCGAAGTATTTACCTTGGACCTATATTCGGTTCTTAGGATTGTATATTATTATACACTCTTTTATTTCCGTATTTATACGGGAGATATGTCTCCCGTTTTGGATAATTTTTATGTATAATATTATTTCCTTTTTGTTATGCACCGTTTTCTTTAAGACACCTTTGTTATGATGAATATATTTTATGGTAGGTTCCGGTTTTTAAAATTTACCGATTTTCACTAAAGTGAACCTATTAAAACGTATTCTCATCTAAGATTTATTTAAATTACTTGTTTATCTTTCCGAAAATTCGAGGGTGTCACAGCATTAGGTGTGACCGAAATGGATCAGTTGATCACCGCCGTCAAACGACAATAACGTCAAACTCTAGTCAGTTAACCGTTATTGATTTACGTTAATCAACTGACTAACCAGATATATAGTCAATAAATATCCCAATTATATTCCTTTATAAGATTTATTATGTGGCGCACTATTGTGGAGGACACCTACTCCAACAGTCCGGCGGCCGGTCGGCCGGCTGGGACAACAAGCTCGAAAATCAACTTCAACAACAACCAATACTCCAAATCCTTTGACACTCAATTAAATGCAACACATTTATCAACAACAAACCACATTTAATGCATTCTAAGCATATCCAATCATTAGACAAGATCAATTAAAGCACATTAATTGTTCAACTCAAGTTCAAACTTAATAAGTAGACCTAATTAACAAGGTAAGTGTAACTTAGCATAAGATTAGTGAAAGATAAGCATAGGAGATGAATTAAAAAATATGAATGAACAACTAGCACATTTCCACATGAAACTAAGGTAAAGATTACATCTTTCAGTAACTAAAACTACAATTAAAACATTAAAACACATAATGTTATCGAGTAACCGTTCACCGTTACCTTTTCGCATCTTCACTCGTCTTCAAGCTCTTCCTCCACTAGATAGTAGTCCTTGTCGGGATCTTGAAGGTCTCCTCCTACAAATTTATATAAAAAGATGACTATTTCTCCTTGAGGAAAAGATGAGAAAATGATAGTGACAAAGACGGGATTTTTATTACCTTTAAAGAAAGAGAAGAAGAAAAGAAGAAGAACTACCCAAGAATTAGTGAATTTGAATAAGAATTGAGTGGGATATGAGAAGCTTGTGTTGTTCAACTATGGTGAGTGTATGTATGTAACAACCCGAAAAGTACCCAATTTGCTTAAGCAATAGCTTATGGATACTTTTCAGTAGAACTTAAGTTTTTAATATAGGAATTTTTGTTCCGAGTCGTATTTTGAAATTCCGCGTTCGTATTTGGAATTTTTGAGAGATTTCATGAAAAGACCGTTTTTGGTCGTCTTTGACTTTTCTTGACTTTTAAATCGTCTTTGACTTTTTCTGGACTTTTTAAAGCTGTCATTTACTTTTCTTGACTTTTAAAGTCGTCTTAAACTTTTCTGAACTTTTAAGTCATTTTTGACTTTCCCGACTTTTTAGTCGATTTTGACTTTCGTTGACTTTTCCCGACTCGTCTTGCGATTTTGAAGACCGAAATTTTATTTAAAAAAATTATATTTTTGATTTATTTTTATTTCGATTTATTAAGATTTGTCATAATTTAATAAAATTATTTAGAATTTATTTGGAATTTAAAGAATAACTTTTACGGTTTTTAACCAATCGTCACTTAACTATTCACGACGCATCGTAAAGCGCGCAACAAAATCGAAACTCGACTTTGGCATGAGTCACGCGGCCATGTCATCATTTTCCACTCACGATTGGATATTTTAATTGATTCGATTAAAATAATACAAATATCTTAGATATTTGTTACTTTATCGATCCGTCAACGGAGATTACGCAAATCGAGCAAAAACAGACCCGAATAACCTCAAACCACACGGCTCCTTAAAGTCCTCTAATAGCCTTGATATTTTGATTACTTTTGATTACAATATCATAATATCTAGATCACTATTCGCTGTATCGATCAATTAACGAAAATTACGCAAAACGCTCGAAATCAGACCCGACAATCACAATTCCACACGGCACACTTACCCACTCTTAAGCCTTGATATTTTCATTATTTTTCATTTTAATATCATAATATCTTGATATTAACTTTATCGTAAATAATATTTAATCGTGTACCGTAAAACAATTATTAAACGCGAATCAATTACGGAACAACAATTTCAAAACTCGACACCTTTATGTGTCTATAAACACACGGCACACACCCACCCATATGACTCACAAACAACTTTTCATTTTACAACAAATCAAAATAAGATCAAAACCTCACTGTATTTAATCGTTCTTCGCGTTCTTCATCGTTCATCTTTAGTTCTTCATCGTTCTTGAGCAAAACCTCCATAAATCCTTCATTTCTTAATTAAATCCTTCCTAATTTATATTTCTAGACTCTCCTCTTCGCTCCTCATCTTCTAGTACGGTTTATTTTCAATTCCGTCAAGATCGTTTTCATCATTTAATTATGGAACATTTAGTTTAAGTTCTAATAATTGTTTTTCTTGTTATTTCTTATAGGGGAAGAGTTTGAAGACGAATTTGGGGACTCTTATATTTTGGGTGAAGACTAGTAGAAGGGTTTTCTTATTTATATTTTCTTATATTTTGTGCTAAGTGGATTTTGCTAGCTAAGGTAACATTTCCGTTTTACTCGACGAAATAATGTCACATATCTTAGGCTTTAGTTTTGGCTCATGTTATAGTATTTAAGAGTTAAGTTAGTAACATAGCCTTTAATTTGATTTATTTGGATTTTGGTTCATCTTTATTTTTGGTTCATGTTTTATGATTTATGGATTTTTAGTTAGTAATATGTTAAGTAGTAATTATTATGTTGTTTTATGATTTTTATGTTGTACGGAAGTTTTTGTGATGTTTGATGATTTTTGATGATTTTATGTTGTATGAATTTTTATGATGATTTAGTGTTCTTAATGATTTTTAAGTTGTAGTGAATTTTTATGTTGATTTATTGTTCTTGATGAATTTTTATGGTTTTTCATAAGTTATGATTTTTATGTTGTTTATGAACTTTTGACAAATTTAGTGTTCTTGAAGAATTTTAAATGATTTTTACTAAGTTATGATTTTTATGTTGTTTATGAAATTTTAACAAGTTTAATGTTCTTGACAAATTTTGATGATTTTTAATAAGTTATGATTTTGTATGAATGTGGTTAAAATGGTTGTTTGATGATTAAAAAAAACAAGTTTGGAATTGATTTGGGGTGTTTGATGATGGAACCGAGAAAGGGGCAAGAACCGGGTCCAAACCGGACCGGTCCAGGCCGGTTAAGACCCGGTCTGGGTTGGTCAAGGTGGGTCCGGGTTTTGGTTTGGGTTGTGTCGATGTTTGGTTGTTTAATTGTTGTTTTGACGGGTTTTAATTATGTTAAGCATGCGGGAAAATATTAGAAAACGGTTTTAGAAAAAATTAAAGTAAAACAGCCTTTTTGAAGCCAAAACAGCCGTGGGCCCATCCAGGCCCATATTGGGTCCGGCCCATTTCAGCCCGTGGGTCCCACCTTGGGACTCGTGTCGGTTTTTGAGTTATCGTTATTTTTATCGTGTTTTGTAATATTTAGCAAGTGGGAAATATTAATAAGTAAAAGATTTAATTAAAAAGGTTTTCATAAAATTATTATTTCTCACATGTTAGAAATTATAATACGAGATTGTAGTTTACGTTGAAATCATTTAAGTCAAGCGGGTTTTGGGTATAATATGATAATTCACATGTTAAAAGTAGTAATAAAATAACATGTAATGAATATGTTGATTTTATGTCTATGTGATAAAGACTCTGCTTCTAGCCGGTGTGATCCAACGGGTTTGGTCAAACTAAGATCTAGTCAGCCCCGATTTGACTGATGACCCGTCGCGGGACTCGGGTCGGGGATTTGTCTTCAAGTGAGGTTGTATTTAATTATGAATTAGCCTTAGTAGATATGAGGCGATATGATATTGATTATTATTGATATGCAAATAGTCACATG
>JAIUZE010047669.1:0-13645 GCA_022085475.1 Heliosperma pusillum | reverse complement strand
TAACACGCCTAGCGTAGCCCACGTGGCGCTCATGCGACACGAAGTAAAACCGGCCCCTAGCCAGTTAATATTGAACGTCACTATGCTCTTGTATTTTGACATTTGGATATCCCTATGTCATCGAAATCCTGAACTTCTCACCATTGCAAGCATGAGCATATGACAAGACAGCTAGGCGTGTTACTCCGTTTGTTCTTGAGAACGTGGATTTCCTAATCCTCTTTGGGTCCGACACACAAATCGATATCGCGGCCAAATGAGCACACCTATTCAGGGGAATCATTTCACTCCTCTTTCCATTCTTTCAAACTCTTTCCACATTTTCTACAAATATACATTTCTTCTTTTACAAATCACGTTTTCTTCAATCCAATCATTCGTTTTGCGTCAATTTAGGCCACCAACATGCAAACATGTAATTTTTGTGATTTCTATGATATGTGATTCTCGACAGCATGACGGCACAAACCGTCAGCTACCAAACCTGTTTTGAACTAACCTGCAAGGACAGAAAATATTCAGCAGCAGGAACTCTCAGGCCATCAAATACAACCAAAAGTTGCATGTACATCAACCTGGGGGCTCTCACCCAAGATAAAGTGAAAATCAAAATTTGGGGGCTCTCGCCTAAAACAAGAACTCAGAAACTGGGGACTCTTGCCAAAGCAATAGCCATATTCCCAAGATAAAGCCAATAGCAAAAAAAACCCCCAAAGCCAAAGCCAAAGCCAAAGAAAAAGCCAAATCCAAATCTAAAATCCAGAATCCCAAATTCACAAGCCAAAGCCAAAGAAAAACCCAAAAGCAAATCCAAAATCAAATATCCCAAATTCGCAATCCAAAACAAAGTGCAAAGTTCAAAACTGGGGGCTTTCGCCCAAGACAAAATCCAAAATGTACAAACCAACAAAAAACAGCAAAAAACAACTAATCCTCATAACAAAGCCCATCTAAAATCTTGAGAGCGACAATCTCAGTGTTTCTGTCCACTAGCTCCCTCAACAAACAACATATCTCCCTCCGAGACTCTACTTTGCTCACACTCCCAGGCTCTCTAGAAAGAAACGTCACATTTTAAATCACTTCTCTGCAAAATGCAATACAATGAACAAGGAACGAGAGGTTCATACTTGTCAATCCCGACCACCTACGAGTGTCTAAATTTCTGTAGCCCTCAACCGATTGGCCACCCTCCATAACGCTACGTAGCGAGATAGCGCCACCTGCAAGCGCATTCCTATGCAATAGCCCAAAATTGGAAAATTGTACTCCAGCACCTCGAGGTAATTTGGGGGCTTGATGTATGCCACCCCGATCTACTAAAGACATCGTAGGAAGAACCCTGGCTCTTTGTCCCTCATTGCTGGTCACGTCAAGCAATCCTCAGCGGTTTCAGCATCTTAAACAAACCCCAGCGGTTTAAGCGTTTCAAGAAATCCCTAATGGTGTAAGAATTTCAAGCAATCCCAACCGGTTTAATAATTTCAAGCAATCCCCAGCGATTTAAGCATATCAAGCAATCCTCAAAGATTTCAAGCAATGTCAAAAATCTCCAGCGATTTCGACCAACGTCAAGCAACTTTTCAAGCGGTTTCAAGCAACTCGCAACGGAGTTACATCTCTTGCTGCACCGTTTCCCCAATAGAGTTGTACTTAGGAATCTGGCTATCACAAGTTGGTTGCTTGTGAACCCAAATCCTTCTCAACATACCTTCCCCAACGAGAGTCCCCCTGAAGAAAGACATGGATACATTCTCACGTATGCTCTCCCCTAATGAGAGTCCGCCTAAAGAAAGACATGGACAAATTCTCACGTACGCTCTCCCCCAACAAGAATCCGCCTGAAGACACACGCAGGAAGATTCTCATCACATGCCCATTCAACAGCAAGAAGATTCTCATCACATGCCTATTTAAGGGAAGGAAGATTCTCACATACAACGGTTGACGAGCTTCATCACGCGCCCACTCTATGGCTGGCGAGCCTCATTACGTACACCTTTCCCTAGCAGAATTCTACCTCAACATTAATTTCCCCCAACAAGCGTCTGCCTGAAGAGAGACGCATGAAGAATCTCATTACATGCCCATTCAACGGAAGGAAGATTCTCATCACATACGCCCTTTCAACGGCTAACGAGCATCACTACGCGCCTTTTTCAGCAGTTGGCGAGCCTCACCACGCGCCCTTTTCCCGACGAGAGTTCACCTGAAGAAAGAGACATGCCTACTCAGCGGCTGGCGAGCTTCATTACGCACCCCTACTTAGCGGCTAGCGAACCTCCCATGACGCAACTTCATGTCCAAGTAAGAAGCTGCTCAGGTATGACTCTTTCTTATTGCTAGCGCGCTTTCGTACGTAGTCTTATGGACTTTAAACGACCCTCCCCGACACTCGACAAACTTTATAATGTTCCTGACGACAGGTCCTTCGTTCAGACCCTTTGAACCGCCTCGCGTCGCCATAGTCGTCAGGTTGGAATCTGCGATTGACCTGATGGCTATACTTTGACTTTTGCCTCGTCAAGGCCTACATCAAAGTGGGGGCTCTATAGATACCTCGAATCTACACCTTCCGCCAAACACTCAGTGATGATTGGGCCGCAAGTTTGGTACAACAAAACGATTTCTGACAATTCGTAAGTTTTTCGTCAAGTGATAGATCAAACACTTGTGTCTACCCCTTGGTCGTCATCTACGTGCCGATATGGTCATTTTGACAATCATTAGAGTAATTTTGGATTCCGGGTTTAAAACTGCTTTATTTTCTATATATAGTCATTTAAAACCATGTCTGATTGCACAAGAATATTCCGGATATTGTAATGTTTCAAAACATATCCTTTCTCGATAAAATATATTAATATTTTATTTAGATGAGTATTCGAAATCCACCAAAATTCCCATCAAGAAACGCGGAAATATTTCTTTCACAGAAGGAAACTGCTCGGGAAATGACGCAGCAGGAGCTGCGCCTCTTACAAGAGTCGTAGTGCCTGCTGCACCTCTTCCCCAGCTCTGTTTTCCTGTTTCCGAAATAGTTTCTAGATTTCTTTCCGTGTTCGAGTTATTCCAAAACTCTTTGGATTTGTCCCTATATAAGGTGAGGTTCGTGCACACTTTCAAGGCACGCGAGTGTTCCGCCCCTTATTTCTCTCTCTTTGTATTCTAGACCTCTCTTTAAGCATTTTGACAACTATGTGCTTGATCAATCGACCACGTAAGCTCAGATCCTTCTGGGTTCCCGTCACATTATTGCATTGATTTACCAATTTGACCAACACAACAATAATCAATCTTAATTAATCAATCGTTCATCTTACGAGGGCACATTCTTTACTTTCGAGTCGAGCTGTCGCGAAATTGTTAACTTTAGTTCATCTCTCGTTTCGTCAACATGTAAGTATGAGGGTGTTTTAACCCATCTTTAGTTTTGTATTGTATTTATTTCATCTAATGTAAGATTAATGTCCGATTTATCCTCAAAACCTTTTCAAAACCTTTATTAGTTTTTATTATTTCTTATAAATCGTCTTTCATCATGATTTCATATTTAGATAGTTTATCTTGACTTGGATCCCTAATAATCAATATTAGTGGGTTTTTGTCATCTATCAAATTTTATCTTAAGAGGTTAGATTTGTTAATATCAAATCTCTATATTCGTCTTTGATAATAATTATAAGTAATTAATATGACTTAAATTACTTAAATTTGACTTATAGATTATTAATAAATCGTAAATCACCAACGAACACTAACTGTTCGCGATTCTGGCTTCACAGCCAGAACCCATCTTAGGAACAGACGCAAGGTCTTATGCGCCTCTTCCAGAGGACGCATGACCTGCTGCGCCAGTTCCGGGCTGGTTTATGTCTCTGATCTTCCTGTTTCGCTTTCACGTAGTTTAATTAGGTAATAAATCGACTATTATTCGTATTGTCGCGGCCAAAACTGATTCGTTTTAGTTTTATTAATTTTTTTCTTTGTTTCAATTTATCTCTTAAACATATTGCCAACATATATCATGAAATCCACTGTAATCTTTGTTCTTTTGTAATATATTTCGTAATCATTGTATAATTTAATAAATTGTGTTCTCACATGAAATTGAATCTTAAATCCTACTTTTACCTAATTGATTGCTAAACTATATGATCAACCGACATATTTAATTCACATGCTAGGATTAAAACGTGGATGTTGCATAGCATGCATTTAACCGACAACAGATCGATAATAGAAGAGTTTACCTAATCATTAGTAGATGCCGTTATCGAGGCGGGCAGGATTAGGTGTTTGATCAAAAGAACTTCGTGATACGTACGCTACCCCTTACTCCAGATCTCTGTGTACATCCGTGTTCATTGGCATCCACGAGAGTCATTCTAGACATAGAATGCTAAGGGTAACGAGTTCTTAATGTTCATGTCATTCCTTTGTGTCTTGACATGACATAGAGTATTCGAATGGTTCCAACGTCCCACAAAATTTGGTGGAGATTCCACAACTGCGTGTTTTCACGCTTCTCCCTCGTTTCTCCGTCCTTGCTATCCTGTGTATCACAGTTTAGAAAGGATCAAGAAACCTGTTTATCACATAAACATAATATTTGGTCTACTTGAAGATAAATAGAGAAGTGAGCCAATCATAACTCGATAAATTGTCTCATCCACACACTTACCATTTTCATCTTTCGTTAGTTTCTTATCTGTGACCATAGGAGTGGCCAAAGATGAGAGTTCTCCATTCCAAACTTTCTGATTAGCTCTTTGATGTATTTTTGTTTGTGTATCCTTATACTTTCTTTTCTTTGTTGTTTTGTAGTCCAAGGAAGACCTTGAGTTATCTAATCATGCTCATCTCAAATTCTGAGGTCATCAACTCTGAATAATAATCACAGAGTTTATTATTAATTGAACTGAAAATAATATCATCTACGTAAATTTGTACAACTAATATATCTGACCCCTCGGATTTCAGGAGCAAGGTTTTATCGACAGATCCTCTTTTAAAATCGCTTTGAAGTAAAAATTTTGACAATTTGTCGTACCAAGCCCGTGGTGCTTGTTTCAAACCATATAAATCTTTATCTAGTTTAAAAACATGGTTTTGAAACTTGTTGTCCAAGAATTCGGGGGTCGCTCAACAAATACTTCTTCTTCCAAATATCCCTTAAGAAACGGGGTCTTAACGCCCATTTGAAATAATTTAAGTCCTTTGTCAGCTGCACATGCTATTAACAATCTAACAACTTCAAGTCGAGCTACGGGAGCGAAGGTTTCATCGTAGTCAATCCCTTCTTGTTGATTGTATCCATGAACAACCAATCTTGCTTTATATCGCATAATAACTCCCGTATCATCCAGCTTATTTCTGAACACCCATCTAGTTCCTATGACTGATCGTTCCTTTGGTCTAGGAACTAAGTGCCAAACTTTGTTCCTGTCAAATTGTTGTAATTCTTGTTGCATGGCAACAATCCAGTCTGGTTCAGTGAGGGCTTCCTTGATATTCTTTGGTTCAATGGTAGAAGGAACGAATAAAAGGAGCAAAAGTTATTCAACAATCTACATGTTTGAACACCGTTTCGTAAATTTCCAATGATCGAATCAATTGGATGCGAATCTTTATATTTCCATTTGGTATAAGTCTCGGGCACTTTTTCATTGAAGTTTGAGATAGAACCTTCAAATATTTTGAAATCAAGGGTTGTTCCCCCTCAATTCAATCTCAAGGTTATAGGTGAATCAGGTATAACTCTAGATTCTTTATTGTGATTTTAATACAAGGTTATAGCTTCATCAGCTATAACTTTGGTACATAATTCCTTGTTTTGAGAGGAAGCTATTGTATAATCAACTATAACTTCAGCTCTCTTTCCATTATTATTTGAAGGAGTCTCAAACTCAACATTTGTGCCTTCGATCTCCTTTTCTTCTTCATCCAACTCTGGAAGATCATCTTTAGACAATTGAAAATCAGGTTCATTTTCATCTTCGTCATCATCCTGTATAGATTTATCAAAAGAATCATTTTCATCAAATATAACATGAGCACTTTCTTCGATGCATAATGTTCTTTTGTGAAAGACTTTATAAGCCTTACTATGATCAGAATAACCAATGAAAATAGCATTATCACTCCTACGATCAAATTTGCTAAACCTATTTTTGCCATTGTTATGAACAAAGCATTTACTCCCAAAGCACCGCAAGTGGGATATATTAGGTTTTCGACCTCTAAGGAGTTCATAAGGGTTTTATTTAAATAGGTGTGATCATTGCACGGTTATGTATATAGCACAAAGTGTTGGAGCCAGTGTCCTCCACAGTTAGTGCAATAACATAAATAAATCTCTGTAGGTTCACAGGGTATACTTTGTGTAATAATCAGTTGATTAACGTTTATCAATAACGGTTGGCTTGCTAGATAAGTTTGACGTTATTGTCATACAGATGGCGAGCCTGGTGTGTTGATCAACTGGTTCCTATATATGTCACACTTGTAAAGGATGTGTGTTTGCGAGGATGTGTTATTTGAGAAAATAATAATATTGATGCCCACCTATTATATGACTAAAAGGGATTAGTCAGGTATTTATGACTAAGGTTAGTCAATGTGATGATGAGACGATTATTTAATAATGATTAAATAAAGTTAGCTGAGACGAATTAACTGTAATTCGTAAATTGAATATAAAATGTTATATTAAATTGTTGTATATATAATGTAAGCTAATTAAACATAAACCGTTATAATTAATTGGCAAATTATAAATATACGAATATTTATAATTAATGATGTATTATAATGTCGGTCCATGTAAAAACGACGATTATAATATATTACATTATATTGGAAGCTAACATGATCAAAAACGAAAGTATCCAGATACACTCGGTTTTTAGTCAATGGGTAGTTATTTTGAGGAGACAAAAATCTCCCCATAAAACCCTAGTAGGAGTGCCGTGAGAAGGAGATGAAAAAGGGGAAGCAGGAGAAAATTCTAAACCTAATTCTATTCTCACTAGTGCCTCCATCACACAAAAAAAACACAAAAACTAAAAGTTAACAGTAACTTTTGATTCTTTTCTAGCAAATACAAGGGCATTTCTCGATCAATCTTGGGTGAGACAATTAGGAGGATATCTACTTTGATAACTGTTCTTAGGCCGAATTTGCGAGGACTAAAGGTTATTCCTAATCCTTTTGATTTTATGCAATTTTGTTTATGACCCGTTAAGCATATAAATCGTAATTTTATTATAATCTTGTAAGATTAAACGGATGTATACATATATATTCCCACAAGTGGTATCAGAGCCTTAGGGCTATGAAATTATTTTATGTGATTTTCATAAATTTTTAATTGTATGATTATTGAAAGAAAAAAAAATCCGAAATTTTTTTTAAAACTCACGGTTTTATTATTTTGTGCCGTGATGATTATTTTTTTTAGGGTTCCATTATAGATTCATTCATATTATTGTTTTAATCTGTTAAAAATGATAATATATGAATTTGTTGATATTTTAATTTAATAAGGATTAAATTAGAATGAAAATGGAATTGTATTGGATGTTAATGAACATCAATTTTTGTGCTATATATTTTCGGTATAAACTGTTTTAGATGTTCATATTAAAAGGTTAATTTGAATCATCTATTTGTATCAACGTTTAATAACGATTAGACATTGTTTGTTTTGTACCGATCTAGTTAATATAAGCTTGATCGAATTAAATCGGTTTAATTTGATTAAATTTTTGCTGCCCGTGTTAGTGTTCACTGTTAAAAAAAAAAAAAAATTTCCTGTTTTTTTTTTGTATTGGATTTTCGGTTTTTGTTATAAACCGAGAGAAAAGAAAGAAAAAAAAAATTTTGGGACTAGTACTGTTCGCGTGAACAGTGATCAGAAGAAAAATAAAAAAAAAATTTGTCTGTTTTTTTTTTTGGGCATTATAAAGATAATGTTTGTTTGTTATTGTGAAAATGTTCACAATAATGATACCCGATTATTTTAAAAAGGTTTAAAATAAAATGGATTATGAAAGATTAAAATTGTTGTGGGCAATTAAGGAATTGTCACATAATTTTGATCGTATATAATGGTGGTTTGGATAATTAATCAACATAATTAATGAATTATGTCTTGTAGAATTAATTTATATAGTTGATGCATTTTATTTTTGTTGAATGAATGAATGAATGGTTTTATTTACGTATTTTTGCAATTGGTTGAAAAATGTAATACCTAGTGTGGCCTTAGTTAATCATGTTTTCGTAATGATGGAAACATGGTTTGGATGTATTTATGAGATCTCGAATCTCCTTTTATTTCTTTTAATTATGTTTTTAGAATTAGAATGTAAATAGTTTTATTTTGTAATTTTGAAAATGTAATTTAAGAAGACTAAAGATGGAGATCGAATGCTCACTCCCGCTATATGGACCAAGATGGAACATCAAGTCAAGCTTCTCGGGTCCATAAGGATGGATTCCAAACTTGTATTTTCTGTTCATTTTGGTAGATAGGCCACACTAGGACCGTTGTAATAGTTTACGTATTTTTCATTCTTTTGCTTTTCATTCACATGTTAAATTATTGCATCATATTCCGCCTAAACCAAACCACCTAAATTGCATGAAAAATGATTCATATAGTTTTGAATTTTCATCTTAGACATACAGATATCACTCGTTCATAGGGCCATCACCTTAGTCTAAATCATTCACGAAATGCTAGAAATTTGTTCACTTAAAATGAATTAAATTTAAGATGATGGGATCTTCCTCTAAAATGAAAATTGAGATTAGTCTTTATAGAAAAAACTGCTATGAGCCCCTTCTTCGTCGGAAGTCATAATATGACCCCTTCTACGTTGGGTAAGTAGTGAGTGTTGACCTATTTTACCTCAACATTGTAGTCCGAGTAATATCTCGGGATTATAATGGACTAAAAGATAGAATTTACAGAAATTTATTGACCGAGAATTCTAAAGGTAGAATTAGCCAAGAGGTTGGCTTATCAATTTACAGAAATTGAGTCTTGGGATCATTTATATAATTCTTGAGGGAGATCAATTGTATAAATGCATGAGTCATCGCATTAAACAGTTTTTGCATTGAGACTTAATTTTAAAACGATGAAACTTATCATATTCATTTTATTTTTCCACATTTTTCGAATTCATTATATACAGATATAACTGCTAAATAACAATATGGCTGGCCATAATGATGACCCAATGCCAAGTGCCACGCTCGAACGTGAATCCTGGCTTAAGATGTTCATGGACACTATGAATCAGTCAACGCGACTGAAGAATAACGGGTCCAACTTTGCGGACTGGGAGGCGGCATTACGAAATGCTGCCATTGTTGTCGGTAAGCTCAAGTACTTGACTGAGCCACTACCGCCAAACCCAGACCCCAATGCAAGAGCAAATGAATCACTTGCTTATAGTGATTTCGTAATGGAGGCGGGTGCGATAAAGAACGTACTCATCTTTTCAATGGAATCAAATTTGCAAAGACGATTCATTGCCCAAGGTGCAAACAAGATTTTCACCACGCTCTCTAACGAGTTCTCGAAAGCTCCGAGGATTGTTAGCTATGAGCATACCTGTCGCTTCTTTAAAGCGAAACTCCAGAAGGGCCAAACGGTTAGCCCACACATTCTTGACATGATTGAGAATGTCGAGAAACTGGAGGCACTTAGTTGCAAAATCGATGAGAAGATCGTCATAGACCGCGTTCTTCATTCACTTTATGATGGTTTTGCCCTTTTTAGGGCAAATTACTATATGAATGATATGAAGAAGAGTCTTCATCAGCTCCACTCACTCCTTGTACAGACAGAGAGTGATCTGAAATTGAGTGGCAGTCTGAAACAAAACGTTCTCATGATAGAAAACAAGGGCAAAGGTAAGGGCAAGGCTAAGACCAACCTAGCTGTAGGGAAGCCGAAGTTCAAAAAGCCAGGGCAAGGCAAGAGTGGGCCTGGTGAGGCTAGCGGTAGCTCACAAGGCAAGACAAAGAGCGATGAAGGTAACATGGAGTGCCACCACTGCCACAAGTTTGGGCATTGGAGGAGGAACTGCCTTGTGTACCGTGAGTACATAAAAGCAGGCCGCGTCTCTCCTGTTGGTATGTCTTCTTCTTTTATTCTTATGATTGAGATCAACCATGCAAGTTTCGGAACTTGGGTATTAGATACTGGTTGTGGTTCTCATCTGTGCAATCATTTGCAGGGCCTAAGAAACATCACAACTCTCGCAAGGGGTGATGTGGGCCTGCGAGTGGGGAATGGAGCAAGAGTAGCTGCCGTTTCAGTGGGAACATATGTAATCCAACTCCCGAGTGGATTTGAGTTATTTCTGAATAACTGTTACTATGTACCCAGTTTATCTAAGAACATTATTTTAGTTTCCGTACTTGATAAGGACGGATTTTCGTTTGTAATAAAGGATAATAGCTGTACTTTCTCTTTAAACGATATGATTTATGGTAAAGATGTTTCCATGAATGGAATATATGTTTTAGATCAAACCACAGATATAATGCATGTGAGTAATAAGAAAGCAAAGGTTGGTGACAAAGATCAAACCTATCTATGACATTGCCGTATGGGACACATAAATGAAAAACGCGTGAAAAAGCTCATTGATAATGGGACTATCTCCCCATTTGACTATGAATCTTTTGGCACGTGTGAATCATGTCTCATAGGCAAAATGACCCGAATTTCCTTCAAAGGTGTTGGAATGCGCGCTGCTGACCTATTAGGACTCATACATACTGATGTGTGTGGACCTATGTCAATCAACGCTAGAGATGGCTATAGGTATTTTATCACTTTCACGGACGATTGGAGTAGATATGGTTATGTCTACTTAATGAAGCATAAAAGTGAGTCCTTTGACAAGTTCAAGGAATTCCAGAATAAGGTTGAAACCATCTGATAGAAGATTAAGCACTACGTTCCGATCTTGGGTGGTCGCATATCTTTGCGAATGAGTTTAAATCAACACCTTAAAGACCTGTGGTGTGTACTACATGTTAACTTTCACCTGGAACACCACACTTGAATGTGTGGTCCGAACGGAGAATCGAACATTGCTTGATATGGTTCGATCCTGATGAGTCACCGTTTGTGCCTGACTCCATTATTGGGGATATGGCTCTATTATCAGGCTTGTCTAATCTTAACCGAGTCTTCTAAATCTGTAAGACAAGACTCCATATGATTATGGAGGGAACGGTCCCTACTTGTCCTTTATTCGGGGTTTGGGGCTGCGAGCTTATGTCTAATGTAGCCTGACGATATCTCGGCCACACGACGGTCAGACTACTGTAACACCCCGACCCAAACCTTGGGTCGGGAGCGGTCACTCATGATAGCTCTCCAGGCTGTGTACATGGCCCCCAGATCAACACGGGTCCTTTCCAGCGCATTTTGTCCTCACTCATGCGCATCCCGGGAACCTTCCCAGGAGGTCACCCATCCCAAGACTACTCTCAGTCAAGCACGCTTAACTTTTTGAGGTCTTTTGCATGGATGACCAGAAAAGAAAGTGCACTTTGTTGATATGAGTAGTACTTTCAATCCTTTTTAAGCACTAGTCATTTAAGCCTATCAATGGACCTCTTCAAATAACGTGGGGTGTTACAATCACCCCCACTTGAAGAACGCAACGTCCTCGTTGCGCCTGGGAGCCTAACCGCTAACCCAGAATCCTCCCCCGCTAGGTGGGTGACCCGGGTACTCCCGACCACAGGCTCACCACACGGTCGCAGGGTTGCTCTGATACCATTTGTAACACCCCGGCCCAAACCTTGGGTCGGGAGCGGTCACTCATGATAGCTCTCCAGGCTGTGTACATGGCCCACAGATCAACACAGGTCCTTTCCAGCGCATTTTGTCCTCACTCATGCACATCCCGGGAACCTTCCCAGGAGGTCACCCATCCTAAGACTACTCTCAGTCAAGCACGCTTAACTTTTGAGTTCTTTTGCATGGATGACCAGAAAAGAAAGTGCACTTTGTTGATATGAGTAGTACTTTCAATCCTTTTAAGCACTAGTCATATAAGCCTATCAATGGACCTCTTCAAATAACGTGGGGTGTTACACATACTTTATTGGTTATCCAATAGAGAAGTTTGGTCATTACTTTTACTCGCCTACCGAACATCTAGTTTTTGTTGCGGCTAGTGCGATGTTCTTAGAGAAAGAATTTCTCGAGAATAGGACTAGTAATGGAACCTTCGATCTGTCGGAGATTCAAGAACCAACAACCGAGCAACCAATGGAGGAAACTGTTCCTACATCATCGGCTGCGGTAAATATTCCTGAGGAACCTAGAAGGTCGGGTAGAATATCCATTCCTCTAGACAGATACATTGGTATGGTCGAGGAGAATGGGAGAGATGGCGTTTTACTCCTAGAGAGTAACGAACCCGCTACCTATAAAGGTGCCATGACCTGTTCCGACTCTAAGCTATGGCTTGAAGCCATGCAATCTGAGATGGACTCTATGTATGAGAATAACGTATGGGATCTGGTTGACTTACCTGATAAGGTTCGGCCTCTTCAGTGAAAATGGCTTTATAAAATAAAGCATTCTGTAGAAGGACAACCAGATACATACAAGGCACGACTAGTGGCAAAGGGTTTCACTCAAGTGCAAGGATTGCACTATGATGAAATTTTTGCACCCGTAGTTATGCTGCGTTCCATTCGGATAATCTTAGCGATTGCCGCTTTTCATGACTATGAAATTTGGCAAATGGATGTGAAAACCGCCTTCTTAAACGGTTATTTGGAGGAGGAGTTGTACATGGTACAACCCGAAGGTTTCATTGATCCTAAAAATCCTAAGAAGGTATGCAAGCTTAAGCGTGCCATTTATGGACTTAAGCAAGCTTCTCGGAGTTGGAATCATCGTTTCGACCAGGTGATAAAGAGAATGGATTTAATCGATTGGTCGAGGAACCATGCTTATATATCAAGTCGAGTAGGAGCAAGATTGTCTTCCTAATATTGTATGTTGATGACATACTCTTGATTGGGAATGACATACCTCTCTTAACTTCGGTAAAAGTTTGGTTAAAGAACCATTTCCAGATGAAAGATCTGGGCAAGGCACAAATAATTTTGGGGATCCGTATCTACAGAGATAGATCACGACGGATGTTATCCCTCAGTCAGGAGTTTTATATAGATAAGATTCTTGAGAGGTTCAGCATGACCAACTCCAAGAAGGGGAACTTTCCAATGGTCTCTGGGATGCATTTGAGTAAAGCTCAGGCACCAAAGACATCGGAAGAGGCCGAGCGCATGAGTCGGATTCCTTATGCATCAGCTATAGGATCGATCATGTATGCCATGATATGCACACGTCCAGACGTGGCATATGCATTGAGTATGACAAGTCGTTACCAAGGCAAATCCAGGTGAAACACACTGGATAGCTGTTAAGAATATCCTTAAGTACCTACGGAGGACTAAGGATTGGGTGTTGTTGACTTATGGAGGTGACACTGAGCTATGCGCAATCGGTTACGCCGATGCTAGCTTCCAAACGGATCGAGATGACTCGAAATCTCAGTCTGGATTCGTTTTTACTCTTAATGGCGCT
>JAIUZE010047667.1:0-40998 GCA_022085475.1 Heliosperma pusillum | reverse complement strand
AATTAGTCACATGTTAGGATGTTTTTCCCGTGACTGTTTGATTATATGGTTGGTGTCGTGTTTACTAAGTACCCATAGAGAATTATGAGTATATGGCGTCTTGACCATTCTAATTCTAAATGAGTAGCTTGGACCATGACATTGATATGCAGGTACTGTCTTTAACGAGTATATAGTTCATGGTTAATAGCTTTTGTGTCCCGGGCCTGGGGGGCTTATCCCCAAGTCGGGGCATGGCATCCTAAGAGTTCCGCTTTGGGAAGGGAGCCAGCTTAAGTACTATCCATCTCTGCTTAGGGGGTCGCCTAGCAGAGTTTCTTGTGTACGGTTATGTCATGAGACGGGGAATGGAATAGCTGTTGTCGCTAGGTCTGATCAGTCTAGGACTAGGATGTTTTCCTACCTTGTGGTATAGCCTCGAGTTACAGAAGTCTTCTATCGACTGTTCTAAGAACTTATGCCTGTTTGTAGAAGTCTTGGTCTTTCATGTTTGTATGATTCTATGAGTTCTAGAAGGTGAGATGCAAGCCGGCTAGGATTGATAGAGTTTGGATTAACGGTTGTTAACTGATTCACATGATTACGTGTTGATTAGGGTTTGAGTGTATCAGGGCCATGTTACTTGGTAACCGCTGAGCCAACATACCAGCTTCCCTACCTCGAGTTATATTTTATTATCGGATTCACATGATAGCTTTCATATGATAGGTTATATGTTAGTTATTTGTTTCATAACATGAAAAGCATATCATATATGTTAAAGTTTTTGTATTTTCCCATATACATTGCTTTTATGTTATTCATGTTTAATTAAACTCGACATTTCGTGGCTGGGAGAACTCGGAGTTACTCCCCACTGACTGTGGCTTCCGTGTTTAGATTTAATGCGGTCGAACAGGTGGTGATGCATATTTGGGGTACATTGACGAGCTAGCGAGCGAAGTATTTACCTTGGACCTATATTCGGTTCTTTAGGTTTGTATATTATTATACACTCTTTTATTTCCGTATTTATACGGGAGATATGTCTCCCGTTTTGGATATTTCTTATGTATAATATTATTCCCTTTTTGTTATGAACCTTTTTATTTAAGACACCTTTGTTATGATGAATATATTTAATAGTAGGTTCCGGTTTTTTAAAATTTACCGATTTTCACTAAAGTGAACCTATTAGAAACGTATTCTCATCTTTTATTTATTTAAATTACTTGTTTATCTTTCCGCAAATTTGAGGGTGTCACAAGAAATAACAGCTGGTTTGAGTCACAGTATGAAGAACTGTGACACAAACAAGGCAGCGAGATATGCAATACGTCACAGTATGGAAGACTGTGGCGCAGACATAATAACGATATGAGCAGTAAGTAAATAATAAGCAGCGAAATGTGAAAGTAAATGAACAAACAAGACGATGATTTTAAATTGGTTCAGCTTCTACTCCGAAGCCTACATCCAATGTTATTTTATTACTTGTTTAGAAATTTACTCAAATTTACTAAAGCCTTACAATGAAAATAACTCGCCAGCCAACCCCGGTTGCACTCAAACTTAAAGCTACTTCGCTTCAAGAGCTTTTGTGTTCTATCTCACAGGTTTACAGAGTCTTAAATCTCAATCGTTCACTTAATGAACATGGAGATCACAATTAAGACTTAAACACGAGATCATGAAACAAACTTAGATGTCATAGTGCAGCGAACTGATACATGGACATTTACAGCTTTATTGAAAAATGATTGAAAACTTTAAAACTTAAAACGATTTTGCAAACACTTGAAAACAAAGCTTTAAACTCATAAATGATTTGCAAAGTTTATTAATAAATGCTCTTAAAAGTATTGGTTATGAATGGCAAAGTGTGAGCCTATTTATAGAGGAAGAGTGTGTAAAGGAAGAAAACTCAACACACAATCGTATCTTTTATCCAATGGGTAATATGATGAAGAATCATTTTAAAATCTCATTAGTACAATCAGATTTGTGAGGCTCAAGAGAGCTGTCCATTTTTCTGAAAAGCAAAGTGTGTTTCCATAATTGTTATAGGAACCGTAAACTACTTGTGACCATTGGTTATTAACCAAGTGAACTTTGTTATTAACTAAGTAGGATTAGCTTCTTAATTTAACAAAGTTCTTTTATTCAAACTTGTAATTTGTTTCTTTGAAATCATTTAGAAAGAAAGAGTTGAATATTTTCACAAATAAAATCATTCAAAAATTTCTCCATTGAGCTGAATCAGAAACACAGTGCCACAGTGTCGTGCACTGTTGCATGGTTTTGCAGTCACTTCACAAACTAAGAATGTTACACTACTTCGTTTACAACATTTGACTTAGGCTAAGACTTTCTTCATCTTTAATCATCCTTGCATCATCCTTGAGTAATAATTGAGAACTTCAAATGTTATAAATCATAACTAAGAAGCAAATCATTAAATAACAATGATACTTGGCATCATCAACCAAGTGTGGTTCTAACACCAACTCTGATGAACCCAGGCCATGAAACACCTCACCTTCATCCACTTTCCAAACTGCATCAATCTTATACCGAACATATATTGTTCATGGCGGTTTAATGTAACTTGCCTCTTTCAAGGACATGGACATATTTCATATCTTGATGGAACCAACACTCCAGCTGTAACACCCTTATATACCTAAGAGCCTTACAAGACCTCCTTAGCACATGGAGACGCTACCATCTCGGCCCGAGGTAGTACATATCAAAACTCACAATAAAGAAACAATACTTTATTAAATCAATAGTTAAACTCCAATACATAGTCTCAAAACAGACGGCATACCGTGTGTACCAATAACCAAAATCAACATAATAGTAAAAGAGTTATAATATCTAGGACTCTAACAAACTCGGTGGAAGCTATGACTCAAGTGATCTCATCCTAATCTCAGCGCAGCTGTACGGATTACCTATTAATCACCTGCTCACCATTCCCCAATGGTCACACCAATTTTGGAAAACATTTACGGGGTCAGTAACAATATATGCCGACCAATGTACAAGACAAGCAATAGAGAAAGAGAAACCGGAGGCCCACCGCCTCGGTTACCTCAACACCATCAGGTTTCCATCACTGACATGCAAAAACCACCAATTGACCATAGACCGCAGCCATAGGCGTCGAACTTCCATCTCACCGTAGTTAGATACCCGGAGCATTATTGTGCGCATTCCCCTCGTAGCGGGAGAACTACGAGGGGCAAACTCGGGGTGTGATCCTTCTCCCGACGGGCCACCAAAATTGTAACCATAGTAACAACCTAAACTTCAATCCCGAACTCCATCACCATCATCATCAATCAGTCAAGTAACATATACAATACATCTTATCGCATCAATTAGTATAAATAGTACTGGGTAGGAAAACCCTACCTTATTCGAAAGTTCCGCAAGAAGACAAGTAATCAACTCATAAATCCTCTTCTACAAAGTCTCCCCGTATCATACAAGGATTATATAATTATTACTACTCATCTTCCCTTTCGCCCAATTCAATTAGGTTTTAGTACATTACAATTATTCATACAAAATCATATAGTAGGATTACTTACCGAAACAATCAACAAAGCAATGAGAGATTTGATCGGGCACGGATGGATTAAGGTTGTCTTAAGCAGTTTGAGAGAGTTTTAGAGAAAGTTTTAGGGTTTTGAGAATAACATAAAGTGAAATATTTCTTAATAAAGCCTTAATCAAACCGTCCAAAATAACCTCCCCGACTGGTGTGCTCGGTCGAGTACAATAAGTACTCAGTCGAGTACGACTCACTCGGTCGAGTGCTTTCTACACTCGGCCGAGTGCCCCAGAACAGAACACTGTTCCACTGACAGACCAACTTACTCTACCGAATACCCTCCTTTCGGCCGAGTGCACATACCACTCGGTCGAGTAGGCCTTACTCGACCAATTGCCTAGTGCTCATAAATACGGAGAATTACACCAGTACCCCAGACCATCACACTCGCCCCCTCTGAAGCCAAACTCACTGAGACACCATAACCTGTCCCGAACCGTGCCTACAATACTTGGTTTCAACAAGGCCAATTGATCTTTGGTACCCTTCCGAATACACTCAACGACAACATCGCACCAATCATCACTTATGCCACCACCTCGTGTGAAGCATGGTTATCTCTCCCAAACACGGATGTGATCCCGTCCCCAGGTCATATTTTACAAATTAAAGACCGTCTTAATTTCATTACCCTTGCTAACAACACCATCACTTATTACAAATTATCAATAAAATCATGTTCAGACCAACTTGCCCAATTTGGCAACCCCATCGATGCTGAATATATAACCGCAAGAATTATCAACGGCCTCAATTTCACCCTCTACAAACCAGTAAGAGGTCGTAAGAGGTTGAGACAACACGATATCTTTCAATGCATTACATGTGAAGCAACTCAATATTCCAACATGTGAGTTGTCCTACATTGATAAAAGAGGAGAGAGTTTACCACTTTATAAGACAAATGGCTACTCCATCTATTGCCAATTGTTTTTAGAGTTCAACTTCCTTAGGCATATGAACTAAACTCTCTCTCCTCCATATGAGTGCATCCCAGAACCGTTTGCACAATTTAACATTGTATTAGAGCACGTGGTTATTATCCTGGGTATGATGAATTAAACTGGCATTTATATGCAACCGTTAGAAAATCACACGCTTTGCTTTCACCGCCGGAAAAAAGGCCTAATTGACCCCGGACTGATTAAAATGGGCATCATATGATAGGGGAGTGTGAAGAAACTCAATATTCTCATATGTGAGTTGTCCCACATTGATAAAATAGGAGAGAGTTTATCACTTTATAACGTAAGGGGATACTCCCTCTATTGTCAATTGGTTTTAGAGTGGAACCTCCTTGGGCTTATAGAAGCGAACTCTCTCTCCTCTGTTCGAGTGCGGCCCATGCCCGATAACAATTTTAACGTGGTATCAAAGCCCATGATAAAAAAATACCTGAGCAGAAATAGAAAAAAAAATTAAAGAATTAACTAGGCCTTTATTCACAGCCGTTGAAGAATAACACGGTTTGCGACAGATGGAAGGGAGGCCAGATTGCCTCCAGTCTGATTAAAATGGGTGTCACCTGTGGGTGGGGGTGGGGCTGAATAAACCCAAAATTTCCACATGTGAGTTGTTCTACATTGATAAAAGAGTAAAAACTTAACCACTTTATCAGGCAAGCGATTACTCCCTCTATTGCTAATTAGTTTTAGAGTGCAACCTCCTTGGGTTTATAAAGCAAACTCTCTCCTATGCATATGAGTGCGGCCCAAACCCGTTTGCATTATTTAACATTGTATTAGAGACCACGGTTATTACCGGGTATGATGATTAAACCGGGCCTTTATATGCAACAGTTTGAAAATCACAAGGTTTGCTTTCAATAGCCGGAAGAGAGGCCTAATTGCCCCCTGTCTGATTAAAATAGGACTCAAATGTGAGGGGGAGTGTGAAGAAACTGAATATTCCCACTGTAACACCCCCACTTACCGAGGAGCCTTCAGCAAAACCTTCCCAAGTAAGTAAAGGTGCTACCATCTCGGTTGCCCGAGGAAGTGAACATCATAAGACAATAAAGAAAAAAAAAAAAAAATATATATATATATATATAGAGAGAGAGATAGGTTCTTATGAGTCCACCAATTTTTGTGAGTCCATGAGTCCTCATCTTGGCCATTGGATGAGGGAGATGAATGGATGAGATTGTAGAGACAAAAGCACACTTAACACTAATCAATTACCTATGCACTAATTAATTAACTTTCTCTCTCTAGCCTTTAGTTAATCACTTTTGAGCACTTTTGAATTTCTGAGATTTGTGAGTGTAACTTCAACCCATATTTGTGAAACTTCAAACTAAAATGTGATTTCGACTATATAAATTTGAATTTATGAAACTTCAAGACAAATTTATGTCATTTTAGACTTTTTATGAGTGCAACTTCAGTCATTATGAGTGTAACTTCAACCGTTATTTATGAAACTTCAAACTAAAATGTGATTTCGACTATATAAATTTGAATTTATGAAACTTCAAGACAAATTTATGTCATTTTAGACTTTTTATGAGTGTAACTTCAGTCATTATGAGTGTAACTTCAACCGTTATTTATGAAACTTCAAACTAAAATGTGATTTCGACAATATAAATTTGAATTTATGAAATTTCAAGACAAGTTTATGTGATTTTAGCCTTTTTAGGAGTGTAACTTCAGTCACTACGAGTGTTACTTCAACCATTATTTTTGTAACTTCAAACTAAAATTTGATTTCGATTACATAAATTTGAATTTATGAAATTTCAAGACAAGTTTATGTGATTTTAGCCTTTTTATGAGTGTAATTTCAGTCACTACGAGTGTAACTTCAACCATTATTTGTGTAACTTCAAGCTAAAATGTGATTTCGACTATATGAATTTGAATTTATGTAACTTTAATACAATTTTATGTGATTTTAGCCTTTTCTGATTGTAACTTCAACCATTATTTGTGTAACTTCAAGCCTTATATTTTCTAGTGTGACTTCAGTCCAAACTAGTCAAATTTCAGTCCAAATCTCTGTAACTTCAGTCCAAACCTATGTAACTTCAGTCCAAACCTATGTAACTTCAGTTATATAACTTTAGTCTAAAATAGTGTAACTTTAGATCTATAAATATAAACACCATAAAAAAATAAAAAAACGAAATCTAAAATAAAAAAATAAAAACATAACAAATTAAAAAAAAAAACATAAAACATATAAAAAAATGTGTTACTTTAAGGTCATTTTGTGTTACTTTAATAAATATAAAACATATAAAACATATAAAAACATATAAAACATATAAAAAAACTTCAGTCATTATATGGGTAACTTCAGTCATTATATGGGTAACTTCAGATACTAAAAGTGTAACTTCAGTCATTATATAACTTTAAGGTCATTTTGTGTTACTTTAATAAATAATATGTGTTACTTTGATATATGTGACTTTAATAAACAAGACATGTAACTTTAATAGAGAATTTGTGTTACTTTAATATACAATATGTGTAACTTTAATAAAGGATTTGTGTTACTTTAATATATAATATGTGTTACTTTAATATACAATATGTGTGACTTTAATATACAATATGTGTTACTTTAATAAATAATATGTGATATTTTAATAGACGTCATTAAAGTTTGACCCACCTTTTCAGATTTAAAAAACAAAGAAAAACAGAAAAATAAACAAAACAAATATTTAAGCAAAACTGAAGAAGAAAAAGAAAAGGAAAAAGACAAGCAAAACAGAAAAATAATCAAAACTTCAAGCCTTAATAGTGTAACTTCAAGGCTTATAAGTGTAACTTCAAGGCTTATAAGTGTAACTTCAAGCCTTAAAAGTGTAACTTCAGTCTTTAATTGTGTAACTCAAAAAAATCAGATCTGAACATAAAAAACTATAAGAAAAAACAAAATTAAAAAACAACCAAACAAAAGAAATTAAAAAAAACAACCAAACAAAAAAAGAAATTAAAAAAAAAAAACAAAACAAAACAAACAACAAGTACCCACGACCGGCCCTACCCACGACCGCCCCTACCCCAGCCCCACACCGGCTCTCACCACCACCTACCCACGACCGCCCCGACCTCGGATCTGAAACAAACAACAACAACCAATCAAACCGACAACCACCACAACAGGGTGGGGGTGGTGGTTGTTTGTTTCAGATCTGGGGTCGGGGAAGGGAGGAGACGCCGGCAGAGAGTGGAGGGAGGCGCGTGGCGAACGGAGGAGAGGAGGGAGGGTGAAAAAAAAAAGATAAAAGAAAGAAAAAGGAGAGGTAAGGCGGTGGAAGGCGGTGGGTGACAGGGGACGGTGGTGGGCCGTGAGGAAGAAGATAGAGTGGCCGTAGGGATGGCGTCGGTGGAGAGAGAGAGAGAGTGGCGTGGGTGATGACGGCGCCGGTGGTGGCGACGTCGGTGGTGGCGGCGTGGAGGATGAGGGTTTTCATTTGTAGATCTAGGTTTTTTTTATTTTGGTTTTTGTTGTTGGTTTTATTTGAGAGTATTGATGAGAGATAAGGGAGGTAGAGAGAGAGAGTGGGGGAGGTTAAAATGAGAGAAAAAGATGAGGGAAGAGTATAAGTATTAGGGTTTGGATTGGGTATGTATTAGTGGGTTTGATTAGTGGGGATGTGAGAGAAGTGGATTAAACACCCACTAATGACCATTTTTTTGTTTTCATCTCAACCCTTCATTTCCAAGATCCAATGGCTCACAAAAGGACTTATGGACTCACTATTTCTATAAGGACTCACATGATCCTTTCTCTATATATATATATATATAATATATATATATACACAATAGACTGATTACAATTAACTAATCTCGTGAACTCTAGACACCGCAACAACAACGTGGTAACGACTCGTCGTATCCCAGCTAATCCCAATCATCAAGCACATAACCTGTAACCAATCTGCTCCCCATTCCCAAATGGATCATCACAGTTTTGTAAAACAGGTCAGCATTGTATATACCGACCAACGTACGAGGTAAGCACAAGGGAAAAATAAATCGGAGGGCCACCACAGCGGACACCTCAGTAGACTCAGGTTACCATCCCTGCTCTACAAAACCACCAATTAACCCTGGACCACAGCCACAGGCGTCAAAAGCCCTCTTACCGTAGCGAGAGAACCCGGAACATTAATGTACACATCGCCCACGTGGCAGGATAACCACGGGGGCGAACTCGTTGTGTGATCCGTCTCCCAACGGAATCACCAAACCAGTAACCATAGTAACCATAATAACATCTCCAAACACCAAACCCGAACTCCATCATCATCATCGTCAATCTCATATCAACAATCATATAATCTCATTATAATTCATCTTATCAGAATGATTAATAAACACCATTACTGAGTGAGGAAACCTTACCTTTTAGCGTTCCTGCAATTAGCCATCATCCGACGTGCACACACACACACTAGTACAAGTACACATTGCATCATCAATTCGATCTATAACACAATACAACCCCTATTACAACTATGATCGCTAAAGTCAAAGAATAACTATGAGAAAGCACTTACATGATCAGACTAGTTGTCCTCCTTATTAAGACGGCCACGCTTGCCGCCAGGGTCTCGCGGCGGCTTCAAAGGTGGTAATCCCATAGGGTGGTTGGGGTTTGAGAGTATAGGGATTGAGTTTAGGTTTCCAGAGAGAGAAACGTAATTGTAAATAATGATTTAGGAATTAAGTCCCGAAGTATATTTATCGCGGTCTGAATCCTGTCATACTCGACCGAGTAAGTGTGCACCCGGTCGAGTAGGCTGCACTCGGCCGAGTGACACTTTCACTCAATCGATTGGAGTCCACTAGGTCGAGTACCTCCTGCTGAGAGTACAATTTTCCCAAAATCTCATACTACGGACAATTCCCCCTACGGTCAAAGTCAGTCAAAGGTCGGTCAACCTCTCTCAAATACCGGGTATTACACCCACATGTGAATTGTCCTACATTGATAAAAGAGAAGATAGTTTACCACTTTATAAGGCAAGGGGCGACCCCTCTATCGCCAATTGGTTTAGAGTGTAACGTCTTTGGGCTTATAAAAGTGGTCTCTCTCTCCTCTGTTTGGGTGCGGCCCAAGTCTGATAACAATAGTAATATTGAATCGCATGGTTTGCTTGACAGATGGAAGAGAGGCCACAACATGTGAGTTGTGCCACATTGATAAAAGAGGAGAGAAACGTTTATTACCAGTTTATAAGGCATGTGTTACTCCCTCTATTGCCAATTGATTTTAGAGTGGAACCTCCTTGGAATTATAAAAGCGGATTATCTCTTCTCTGTTCGGGTGCGGCCATGCTTGATAATGATTTTAACATGTTATCAGAGCCCATGGTAAATAAAAAAAGACATGCATTAAAAGAGAAAATTAAAGAATTAACTAGCCTTTATTCGCAGTCGTTGAAGAATAACACGGTTTGTTTGACAGCTGGAAGTGAGACCATATTACCCCCAGTCTGATTAAAATGGGCCTTACATGTGAGAGACAGTGTAGAGAAACTTAATATTCTCACATGTGAGTTATCCTACATTGATAAAGTGATAAAGGCAATGGACTACTCCATCTATTGCCAATTGATTTTAGAGTGCAACATCGTTAGGCTTACAAAACGGACACTCTCCTCAGTATGGGTGCGGTCCATGCTCGATATCGAATTTAACATTCCATGAAAAACTAATCCAACATGAATCAATCGAGGGGAGGGGGGATTCGAAACTAAGACTTATTGTCAACAATACCTTGGTTGCAAATTTAGCTAGTGTAAACGACTGCTCAATGTAAAAGGGATTACAAATGTGTATTTTGTTTGAGCGATTGATTGACTCCAATAAATAGAAACTTCCTAAGATCATTCTTAGTTTAGTAACCGAAAATTTACCAGACAATATAGCACTTTGGCCTGATAGACTCTAAGTATGTGTTTGGCCTGATTTTTGGAAGTGCTTTTAATAGCTTAAAGCTTAAACTTGGCCAACACACAATTTTTCCAAACTAAAAAGTGTTTTTAAAAAGCTCAAAATCATATTTTAGCCCTCAAAAGTTGAAGCACCAATTTGGTGCTTCTAGTTTTTGCTTATACTTTTATTACATTTTATACATAAATGAAGAATTTGTATGTTATAAACATTTTAATAAAATAAAATAAATATTTTTTCATTCGTAATTTTTAATTTTCTACGAATAGACACCCATCTTGATATACTTCTAATAATAAGTTTTTTATTTTTCATTTGATTATGTTGAAAAGCTCTTTTTGGGAAACACTATGGTAAAATTATAACCAAACACCTACAATTTTTTTCTAGAAATAGCTTACCAAAAACTCTTTTTAAAAAGTAAAAATAATTTTTAAAAGTTAGGTCAAACGTCCTCATAATCTGCGTGATCAAGTTAGCTAAATGCCAAACTAAACGTATGGTAGACGAAATTATATCTTTTAGAAAATTTTGGTTGGATTAAAACACTTTCACATTTCACTATTGTTAGATGTTGCTACTCTCTAGTCCTCCATAGTCAATATTTTCTTCAAGCTTGGTTTTACAGTTTTATACACATTTTGTGATTTGTGTACTTTATATTATTTGTGACTTTGAGAAAGTTGAGACTTACAGAAAACAAGGAGTTCTCTGTAGCTTTACACAATTAAATTTGGAAGAAAAAAGCTACATTAACAAATATAGGGTATATAAGTTATGTTATATTTACTGTACAATATACCGAAGCCTTCCCAGTTCCCAGTTCCCGGCCCCCAAAAAATGAGTTAATAACAGAGCTATACTAGTTTACGTTGTTCCTTTGTCATCTGTATTTCTTCTCTATGTACTTTTATGCAATATGCTCAGTTGTACAAACTGGCTATTTGATCTCTGTATTTAGCAGTTACTTGGTCTCTCCGAATCTTCAGGGTTGGCGTCATCAGACCGTTTTCAATCTGCAGCAAGACAATGACACATTTTATAACGTTTGTATGTCAATATCATCCATGCTTCTAAATTTGGAGTGTTGATATAACATACCGTGAATGGTTCATCCACAATCAAAATTGGGCCGACCCGATGCGAACAACCTGAAGTCCTGCAGTATGGGCCGCGGGGATCAAATGCATGCGATATAAACAAACATGTGAATACTATCGGACTTAAACACTCTGGTAACGGTTAAGTAAAGGGGTGGTCGGATGCTAATCAACCTACCTTCTGCATGAAATGAAAACACAGACACTCTTTTAGATTACCCATTATGGAAATTTTCTCTAACCTTTGTTAATTGACTGCATTCTCATAATATAAGTGAAAACGGGTAGCAAATACCATATTTCTTAAACAGCGTGCATGATGCTAAAAAATATATATGGAATATAATTTAAAACTAATTTATGCTGCCATTAGTCCACCTTCCACCACAAGACGGGAGCCAAAGGTAAGAAGGCATATCTCTAAGCGGGGTAATCGAAAAACTTCAATACCAAAGATATTATAGACATTAGTTACAGAGATGTACCAAGTCTTCAACTCCGCTCGTAAAAGGCTTGTCAATGACTCCATGTTTAGATCACCAGAATCTGCATTGACAACAGATAATCTTTTTGCTTCCTTCAGAGCCTCTTTTTTATTTGGAACAATAATAGCTCCGATGCGTCGTTCGTCCTGATACACAAAAAGATAGTCCCATAACTTTAAAGAGAAACTTTCTCAGGGAAGACGTAGCCTAATATGGCTGGAGAATCAAGAGGGAGGCCTGCCTAACTGGGTTCCGTTCCATCCTTTACAAAGTTGTGAGGGTTTCCTTAATCACCCACCCCCTCTTGCCATATACTCCCTGAGTCCTTAGTCCCTCCGATTGTCTGATTTCTTACCTGTTTTTACATTCTGCTGATTGTTTTGGATTCTTACCATGTCCTTTTTAGGTAACTTTTGATATCAGAT
Organism: Heliosperma pusillum; assembly: GCA_022085475.1. Taxonomy (NCBI): domain Eukaryota; kingdom Viridiplantae; phylum Streptophyta; class Magnoliopsida; order Caryophyllales; family Caryophyllaceae; genus Heliosperma; species Heliosperma pusillum. The sequence goes on along the minus strand of JAIUZE010047667.1, from coordinate 28,464 downwards.
ATTGACAAGAGCGTCTTAGAAAGCAAGAATGACGTTTGGGAAAGAAGGTGGTGGGTAAGGGAAGATATTTTGATTATTTCAAAGCTTCAAAAGGCGAGCATGCCACACCATTAATAATCACAAACCTGAATGACAAGAAATCAAATAACTGAAGAAGAAAAAAAACTTCTAGTACCTGCCCAAAGACTACAATTTGGTGAACTAGACTACTTCTCATGGCTGCTTCTTCGATTTCTGAAGGCTCTACATTTTCACCTGACAGTCATTAATGGAAGTCAGAAACAGGCCGAACTCGAAGACATACAAGCAAGTGTTGAGTTTAACACATGAAGTCATAGTCATAGATCACCTGTTGAGAGAACTATAGTATCTTTCAGTCGTCCTTCAATAACAACAACACCTCCACAAAGTCGACTTCTCCCTGTTGAATGACAAGGTGCTATCCAACCTAAGTCCCCAGTGTTTAGCCAGCCTTCACAATCTAGAACTTGCCTTGTAGCAGATGGATTCTGATTCAAAACAAATGCTTTATATAAATCTGTGTTTGTTTTTACACAATTTCAGATGCTTAAAGCCTTAAAACTACAAACCCTTCTAGTAATATTTCATCACATGGACAAAATTGTATTGTAAAATGAAATTATATCAAATGGAAAGAAATAGGGCACCTTATAATAGCCTTTCATCACATGGGGACCCCTAATTTTAACAATGCCTTTGGAACCAGGAGGCAGAACTTGATTGGTATCGGCCTCTACAACTTTAATTTCTGTATGTCGAAGTGGGTGACCAACTGATCCCAAAACCTTGAGAACACGTTCAAGAGAAATCGTCAGATGCACAAGAATCCATTATTTACGAGTGTGAAAGATAAAAAAAGAGAGATTCTGTAGGAAATACAATGTTTTCAAATGGACACTGACATTGGAATCTGGTCGTCTAGAAGCAGTAACAGGAGACGATTCAGTCAGCCCATATCCGTTTTGTAGTAAAATACCAATAGCCTGAAATGTAGGGATTAAGTATAGTAGCAAAATAAAAAACATAACTTAGATATATAGTAAATAAAAGAGCGTCATTAACCTCGAAAAACCTATCTATATGAAGAGGCAGATTACCGCCTCCACTTATGCCAGCCTGCATGGTTCAGAAAACAAGATTATTTTGGCCAGAGAGCTCCTTTTCAAAATTTTAGCTAGAAATGAAACCCAAACCACTTAATAGAGTAGTTACTATTCAGTGAGATTCTCAAGTTCAATGTGCTTAAATACGGAGAACTAGTTCAGCATCGTATATAGAGCTATAAATCTTAACAGATATCTTTATAGACATGAAAGAACAGTAATATGAGGATGCTCACGAAAAGCTGTTGTCTAATGTCTAATGAGGACAAGAATTTGACACGTCTTTGTTAAGTAAACAGTGAACAGTATGAATTTTTATTCCCAGCGTTATGAAATGATCGTTTTAATTTCAGATGAAGAGAAATAGTCACTGCTTATTGGCTATAGAATAAGATTGTACTTGCTCCATGTATCGTATTAAAGTGGACGCAAGCTGGTCCCCAAATCTTCAGGCATCTTTTAGATGGGTAGTTTATGATGGAAATGGTAATCAAGTCTTTTGTCATGGAGAAAATATCCTTGCTGAAAACGCTACTCAAGCGGAAGCATTAGGAATCCATGCGGCCATTAGATGGGCAGCTTATCATAAACTCACTCATCTACATTTGGCTTCTGACTGTCTTCAAATTCTACTCCAAATCGCGGGAGAGGAACGTCATCAGCATAAGAGCATTAGTATAATCAGGGACATAGAATCCTTACTACCCTTTTTTCATTGCTTTTGTTTTAGTTTTATCCCTCATACCCTAAATAGAATAGCTCATGGGCTAGCTAAAGGGCAAGGGAATTGTAGTTGTAGTTCTATAATTTTACAGCTGCCAAAAAAAAGAATATCACATACTAAACCAAAATGACCAACTATACTCCTGCAGTTCTCTTATTGTGAAGTAGCAGTTCGTAGTTGCAATTTGCAATGATTTTCATAGGGTCATCCAGAAACAGGCTGAGTGTGTTCACAACATCACAGGTCTAACTGTGTAAGGCTGTGTATACCTAATCCACATTATTCAGATATCAGCCTAGCCACCAAAGAACCATAGATATATCACGCCGAAAAATTCTTGTGTCCTCCTTAGTATGGTCCTCTTTACACCTAAAAGATGAGGAATAAAGCGGAATATTATAGTAACTTCGGTGTAAGGACAACCGTACTCCCGGAGGACACAAGAATTACTCTATCATGACTACGAATACAACGCCAACAACAACAATTATATTACCTCAAAACCTCAAGGGATCCCGTAAATGGCAATGACTGGAGTTACGTACCCAAATGTCCACCGGACAAAAAGGCTGTTTCTAAATGACCCATAACTAAAAATTGCATCGAAAACAGAATAAAAGGACAACAACGTAAAATAACTGCAAAAGATACACCTATGGAGAAATGACAACCTTTGAAATCCCAATAGCAGATTGTATTTTGCTATACACAAGCTTTCTAGCTAATGCATGAATTGGCCACAAAACTGCTGCAGCTATGCGTGCCCACATCCAATCCACAGCTGCAAAGAGGTAAGGCTGTTGTTGTAGCTTCTTTGTGAGGTATTTCCCCTAAAATGACACCATTCAATAAACCAGGCAACTGTCCTTAATATTATACATTCATTTCTTGCAGTCAACTGTTATTACCGGAAGGAAAGTATATAACAGCAGTATTACTACGGCCTGGCTGAAAAGCTGGAAAAAAAAACTAAAGAAGGAACAACTCACTGCTCAAATTAATTCACCAAAAACATATTTAAGGCAAAAAATACAAATGCGAGCAAGCAAAAAAGGACTACATAGTCATGTACTAAAAAAACTCCATCAACTAGTGTTAAGGACAGATTCTCATATGAGTCGCTGCTCTAGAGACTGTCTATATATCATCTGTGTCTCTTTTTCATGCTAGAATTCTAGTAGTATAAGAAACATCAAACGTTAGCAGAAATACACCCCCTATTGGTGAAGGGATATTCTAAAGAGTCCAAAGTATTTTGTTAATGTGTTTGACCATTTGTGAATAGATAAAACCAGGCTTATAATACACGATCAGGCTCACGCAACTGCCAAAACATAAATCAAACCCAAATGCCCAAGAAACAAATGACGCATCAAAAGAAGCATTGAACATTTCAAACCTCATAAATTCTCTTGAGCTCCATGTATATTAAGCTAATCTTGATTAATGACAGTACTAATCTCTTTCGAAGAGCCGAGCTACTTAATATCTGTGATTGGATGGCCCTGCGAAAAATAAAATATAAATGAAAAGTAAACATACATACAATTGTAGATGCAGATAGTAGTAGCAAATCTAAAATGTACAAGTTAATAGAATAAGATTACAAGCTGCAGGTTTGCATTCTATGAGAACAAAAACAATCATTAAGGTTACAAAATGCACCATGATCAGACATAGTTACAGTAGGAGATCATGCTCATAAAAGTATCGCACTCTATTGCTCATATAAAATTCAAAAAGGTTATATGCCACTACTAGCATCATAAAGTAAAAATAAAATATAAACACGGCAGCACACGGACAATTTTAATCAGAACAGACAAGATATATCAAGCAAGAGACAATATATAATTGCCACAACTAGGGGTTACCTAATTCGCTCATAATTCGCTCAACCAGGCTGCGAATTGCGAATTAATTCGCGCGAATTACGAATTTGAATTACTTCGAGTTATGGTGTTTCGTTATAAATTTGTCGAATTATGCTTAATTTTGAGCGAATTGCGTAATGGTATTATGAATTCGAATCGGTTGTATTACGAATTAGGTAACCATGCTATATAACTAGCTATGCATTGAAATCATTTCTATTCAAGCATGTGGGAAGATACAACAAAAAAGGGAATGCAATAAATTGCAAGATTTGCCTGCCTTCCAAATCTGCGGACAAAATTAGAACCCAAGTTGTTTACTCTGATATTCGGAAAAGAGCACCAAAATAAAGCAGTGCATACATGCTTCATCTTTTCTATAACAAAGATTTCATGTGTATTACGAAACTTGTTCTCCGCCAGAAAAGGCAACATTGCGTAAACAGCACTGCAAAGTGGAGAGCAAGGTGATCTTCAGAGGCGATTCGCTGAAGAACACAGATGATAAAGTCTGGTTCCTGCTAGATTAATTTATGAGGGCGATGATATAAGAAAGGTCTATCAGATAAAAGTCACTTTGAGATTGTTACTACTTTCTTCTGTGCATAACTGTACGGAAGCCAAAATTGCTACATGTAGAGGGCTCACACAAAGCTAAATGTCCACTATGAGTTTCGTGGAGGCATTTGTAATGTTCTTCATAAATTTACAACAGCTTCCGTGTAAGTTTGCCAAGGATGATCTTCATACTTAATATAGAACCTACTTATACATATCACAGAATATATAAATATCAGGAAAATAAAAGAGACTTCTCTATGCAGAATAAAGAGTACATCATTTTTTTTTGTGATTTCCTTGGACCTGATACCGCAAAGTCGCTCAGCCTTCTCAGCTCCCAATAAAGACATTACCTCGGTGCGTCAAGAGCTCCAGAAAATTATGAAGGGGGGGGGGGGGGGGGGGGGGGTTGAATTTAAAAATCCAAATCTTAAGAAAACATTGGACCCAAATTGAAAATTGCATCCAATAACTACTACTTGACAATTAAAAGAAGGGTAACTAGTTCACTAAACCATTTACTTCGTTCCTCGACCAAAAAAAACAAGTCTTTGTCTCTATCAGAAACGGGAACACATTCTCGTCTATGCCATCCCCCGTAACCCCTCCCTCCTCTAAAAGAAGTAAAGAACCAAGTCACTGAAATTCACACAAAAGCCAAGATAAAGACAAAAAAGGGACACTAAATGAATCAAGGGAAGCCTAAATTGGAAACATGCGAGGACATAGCCAAAAAAGGAAGATAACCAAGACGGCAATTAATGAATAATTGCAAAGAAGTCAACTGGAGATCGAAATCCATGACTGACTAAGAATGACTAACCTGTATAGAGCTTCATATACTGATGGAACTGATATAAAATAATCAGGTTGATATCTCTTCAAATCATCCTGTAGTCAGAAACAGAAAAGGCTGAGGAACTAGCAAAAAGAAGTATACTGGGGAAAAACAAAAATTAAATATCCCCTTCAATCTCCTGGTAGAACAAACAAGTTTTTATGTAGGTACCTTGAGGTGCTTCACAGTTGTGTAGACTTGCTTTATCCCATGTGTGAAAACAAAATACTCAGATGCTCGTTCATAAGCATGCCAAGGAGGCAGCACACTCAGACTTTTATCGCCAGCTTTAACAGGCACAATGTCCCACAAAACATTGATCTACAAAGAATAATGGAGGATGATATGAAACATATGAGAAGGCTATTTTTTGGTAATTAAGTTTAACAGAACACTAGAACAGTAATTTGAGGCTGTGTCGGTGGCATTTATACCACAACGACCAATGACTTAATTTAAGATCAAGTCTCAAACCGAGATTTCAAATCATGTTTTAAGTGGAAGAAGTGAAGAACAGCATATTGGTTAGGGGGGAGGGGGAAGTACTCATAGAAAACCATCCTTCGTGATTTAAAACCGAGAGTATACAATTTGTTAGAAGCAGCAACCATCACCTGATGAAGAAGATTTTGATGTGTAATCATTACGCCTTTTGGGTTACCAGTAGTCCCACTAGTATACATCAGTGTAGCGACATCATTGGAGCTTATAGGCTCATAAGCGTATTGTTCTTCTAAAATTATCATGTAAACAAAAATTAGGTTTATTAGGACCTCGAGAAAATGAATTGGTGCAAATGTTGGAAATTAATTTTTACTATGCACTAGAGATTATGGGTGTATCATTAAGATGATAATTCTTGAATCTTAATGCAACTGCAAAAACAGCTAGGAAATTATCCCTTTTCACTCACTATTGTATCCTGAGGAAAAGAGACATGACAACAAAAACTTCAGGGACAAGACACCAAGAAAACTGCATTAAAATAAAAGAAGCAATTCTTCTTTATTCACTCACTGTTCAATCTCGGACAGAAGACCAATAAATCAGACATAGTACATTATTACAATCTAGTTAAGTCCTGGTGAATATAGTAGAAAAGTATGCACCACCTTCAAATCCATTACCAATGATTTTTGTTTTTTCCATTGACTAAATTTTGACGAATCTGCAAATCTGAAATGGGCAACTTCTAGTGTCTTAACTCTTAAACTAGGGAGCCCATATCTAGTCCAAGCATGTATACAAAAATCCACCTTTTATATATCCAGTTTGCCAAAACAAATAATATATCAGTGATAAAATACTGTCTTACTTGTATCAGGGGAAGTAACAAGCAGTTTCTGACTTTCTCTTCCAATCCCTATGATCTCGCTAAAGTTGAGAACATGTAATTTATCAGAAACTCCACTTTCTAAAACTGATTTATCTCCCCAGAGCAAAATAATGAATTTCATCGTTGTCTGGGCAATAAACAAGTCTGCCATTCCATTAAACATTTCAGGGCCATCCACGATGAGTGCGACACTGCAGAAACATTTATCGCTCATCAATAAGACAATAAATGTCTGACAATTTTGAATCCCCTTACCTGTTTTTGCTCCTCAACATTGTTAACTCACTAACCTTTCAGAATGCGTGTATATTTGCAACAGTTCTTCCTTTGATGACTTTGAACCTCTCACAACATTGATAGCACCCATTGCCATAGTACCTGTAAGAATGAACCATCTTTATATCATGATGCTTAAGCACATAATCAATGGATAAATGCTACTACGAGATCACAAAGAGTATGGAAGGAAAACAACATGCCTTGGTCCGCAATTAACCACCGACATGAATTATCAGCAAAGAGTGCAATCTTTTCATCTGGTTTTAGTCCTACAACTCTAAGACCTTCACAGAAATATAATATCTCTTGCTCAAGCTGCATATAAACAAATGAAAAGAAACCAATCAACACCAGGAGCAAGCCCAGTAAGCAACACATAGACAACTGCAAAATGTTTGTAACAAAAGCTGTTTAATTTGCAATCTGTATTTTTGCTCCAACATTAAATTTACAAAAAAAAAAAAAAAAAAAAGGGCGAGGGGGCTTAACTTGCTTATAAGTCAAGTCCGATGGAGGTTCATGATACCGATCAACCAAAGCTATCCGATCACCATATTTCTCAGCAGTAGTTCTCCATATGTCAGGAACTGTTTTCCATTTGATCGAGTCCGAGAGTACATTATTAGATTGAATAACATGTTCTAATAAAGGTGAGTATTTCCTCTTTTCTACGTCCTCTGCCTGTTATAGAAAAATGTCGGAAACTATTAGTTAGAGAGAATAGTTGGAATCCTGAATGTTGTGCTGAGACGTACGAGCTCTAGCTAAAGCTATAAATAATATCAGCAGAGCCATGAGCAGACAATCGGTGACCAAAATACAGTCAAGCAGAAAATGACGAGGTTTGCACTTAATGATCAAACGTGGCCAAACCCATCCTTTGTAGATTTTCTTATCATAAATCTATTAAAACCCTTACTGTCTATAATATCAGATTCGAGATTTAAGTACTTGACAGACCATTTAGGAACCTCCACAAGACCTCATTCAAGTTAAAAGTATGGAAGGTCATAACTGGCCACAACATAACTCGTGTATGTCAAATAAATCATCACTCATAACTCCTATCTTCTTCTTTCTGATGTCAACTAGCTTAGTCGGTACTCATGATCAAGGTTCAAATCCCGTCAGCATTAAAATCGCCCTTGTGGCTCCCTTTAGAACAAATAAAAAAACTCCTATTTTGTCATCAAGAATGAGACAACCCCGATTCTGCAACTCCCAATCATCAAAAAACCAATTCACATCAAACTTTTTTTGTAGAGAATAACAATGATTTCTAAACCAACAAATATAATCTCTTTATGTCAATTATTTGTTTACTTTTAATTAAATATCATCATATATGCCAAGGAACCAACTCAACTCAACGTCTCAACACACTCTAAACACATATAGTAGAGAATGTAAGCAATTAACTGGGACTGAAGGAGTAACAATATCCATTTTACTGCCTTGAAAGAGGTACTTTCTCCGTTTCAGTCATTTCTTATCCTTTTATTTCGGTACAAAGACCCAATAAATTCATTGCGGTTCAACTTATTTATAGAAAACGTCCAAATATAGAAACAATAACAAATGACTGAGACACCTACAAAAAGAAACATGACGACAAATAACCGAGACGGTGAGACGAAGGGAGTAATTAAAAGGTTAAAACATTCGTATGATTACCTGAGTAGTCTTAAATTGAGCACAGGTACGCCTACGCAGTGAACATTTGTGTTCATGCTGTTTTCTCGTCAAATTATTTAAATTAGTTAACACCCATCTGAATTTACAAGGTGGAAAATGGTGGCTAATTCTACGATTATCAATATAATTGAAAATTAAGCCACAAGTGAAGGAAACGTTACAAATTGTGGTAGACATTAATTGGACTTGTTTTTACTGTTCACTCAAGAACAACAGACGATTTGATATTAATAACTACGAAGTACTTGTAATTGTAAGTGGGTTTTTGTTAATATTGACTTGGAAGTTTAAAAGAGTGTGACTCATTTTATTATTATTATTAATAAGAAAGAAGTGCTAAAGTATGGGAATTCTTGGAAGATTAAAAGAATAATGCAAAGATTGGGATGTAAACAACACAAACTACCAAAGTTGATTGTGATGTGCTACAGAAACAAATGGCGGAATATCATTCAAATTTCTGACTAGTTTTAATACGACTCTCACTTCATGCAAGAAAACAAGGAAGGGCTAATATGGACTCTTATGGAGTGCTAGTTATTTCTTGCGTGACACAATCCGCTATCTTCCTCAAATTAACTCGATGATGTACGTCTAATTCGCAAACGGGTCAATCGAATCGGGTTCGGATCGAGTTTGGATCGGGCCAATTAGGGTCTAACATATTATCGGATTAATTCGAGTCGGGTCGGTTGGGTTTTTTCGGGTTTCGGGTGATTTTCGGGTAAGTTGATCTCAGTTTCGGGTGAACGGGTCGGGTTATTTCGAGTCCGGATCAATAATTAAGAAAAAGTAGTGCATATAGTCATTTCAAGTCTTTTTTAGAGTTATATTTCTTCGGGTCATTTTCGGGTTAGTGGTTTCGGATCGGGTCATTTCGGGTCGTCGGGTCAGTTTCGGATCGACGCACTTCAGGTCAAGTTCGGGTTAGGTCGGGTTAATTCGGGTTTCGGGTTATATTCGGGTTTTGCAACTTGGGATAGTTTCGGGTCTCGGGTTGCCTTTTCGGGTCGGTTTGTTTTTGCCAATTCTTGGTGTAATGTAGTTATGAGAGTAATTTTTCGACTTAACCCAATTGAGTGCCTCCTGACTAGTATTTATATAAACTATAAATAGTATAATTACAAATCGACATTTCTACACTATTACGCTCCCTCAATCAGTGGGGGAGGAGGGCTGACTGACAGATTGTCCCTAATGTATAAGAATTGTTGCGAAGACAGACCCTTCGTAAAAATATCTGCTAACTGAAACTTAGTAGGAACATACTCAAAAACCAAATCACCATAAGCAACACGCTCACGAACAAAATGATAATCGACAGTAATATGTTTAGTACGATCATGGAGGACTGGATTAGAAGTCATATACTTCACAATGATGTTATCACATTTAAGTAAAACTGGACGACGAAGTGTGATGCCAAGATCAACCAAAATCTTACGAATTCATAACGTTTCAGCCACAGTATAGGCAAGAGCGCAATATTTCGCCTCAGTAGATGACTTCGAAACAGTGGGTTATTTCTTAGAACGCCAAAAGATTAAATTAGGACCCAAAAACACTGCATAACCTATCGTAGAGCGCAAAATATCAGCAGCCTGCCCAATCGGCATCGAAATAGGCCACCAAAATCGTAGGCGTCGCAGGTTTTCCAGTCTGGAGTAACAAGCCGTAATCCAAAGTACCTATCAAGTACCTGGAAATTCTCTTTACAATATGAAGATGAGTAGTACGGGGAGCATGCATAAATTGGGAAAATACATGCACAACAGAGGTAATATCAGGACGAGTCATAGTCAAATATTGCAATGCACCTACCATACTCCGAAACTCAGTAGGATATGCAAGGAGCTCACCATCCGTGAGGGATAGGACCGTCCTAGAAGGAAGTGGGGGTACGAACAGACTTTAAGGTAAGAAGGTGAAACTTACAAAGAAGGTCAGAGACATACTTATGCTGGGACAAAAATAAATAACGAGAAGTTCGTACCGCCTGAACACACACAAAAAAAGGTCACCGAGATCCTTTATTGCAAATTGAGATGACAACAGATCAATGAGACGCATGAGCAATTGGGGAGAGTTACCCGTGAGGACAATACCATCAACATAAAGAAGATGAATTATCATAAAGGAAGAAATACAATGAATAAACATTGACGTGTCAGAGAACACGTAAACCCAAGGGAGAGCCAAAAAGTAGAAAACGATGAAACCAAGCTCGAGGAGCTTGTTTCAAGCCAGAAAGAGCCTTACGTAAACGACACACATGAGAGGGATACTTGGGATGGACAAACCCAGAAGGTTGTTTCATGTAAACCTCATGAGTTAAGTGACCATGCAAAAAGGCATTTTTGAAATCAGCTGGCTAACAGACCAATTCGCAACGATAGAAAGCAATAGCACAATACGAACAGCAGTGAGTTTAACGACAGGGGTAAAGGTTTCATGAAAATCAATATCGACCTATTGATGAAAACCTTCAGCAACCATACGAACTTTATAGCATTCAAGAGATCCGTCAGAGTGATATTTAATCTTGTAAATCCACTTACAACCAACAAGATTCATGTAATCTGCAAAAGGTACTAATTTCCATGTGCCATTATCAATTAAAGCATTAAATTCAGCAGCCATTGCATCTCGCCACTCGGGAAACTTACTAGCCTGAGTGTAACAACTGGGTTCCTCTCAAACAGAGAATGAACTCATAGACGGAATGGTCTTGGTTATATATATACCATTCTTCTCACGAGTCTGCATTACATAAGAATTGGACACATGCGGGCGGGGAGGAGGTACTAAAGGACCAGAATGTACACGGATATGTGAGTTGGTGGACTCACCAACGGAGGTCGCATACAATGGTGACCCCGGACTACCATGAAGATCAGGGGACCGAGGCTTTGACCCATGACTCGACACTGACGGACTGGACGAACTAGACTAACTAGACGAACTAAAAGAACTAGCCGGACTACATGCATGAGGAGACAATGTGAGAGGTGTCTTAAAAGGCATAGGAATTCGTGGTTGTGACGAACTCATGTCGACAATGAGACTATCGATGTAGTACCTCGAATAGGTACCATTGGACTAACATGGCTAGAGGACACACCCACTAACGATAAAACAGAAGTCGGAGTTGGTATTGGAAGGGTGGAGTACGAAGGGGACAAGGACAAGTCGTGTACAAGCAATTACGGAGGATGAGCAATATTAGAGGGAGTAGAGGGAATCAGAGAACTATAAGGAAATCTCAACTCCACGAATTTAACATCCCGACTAATGTATATACGCCCGGAACGAGGATCAAGACACCTATATCCCTTATAATCATTAGCATATCCCAAAAAAATACAACAGCCGGAACGAGGAGATAACTTATTTGAAAAAGTAGCAGTAAAGTTGGTATAACATTCACAGCTAAAAATACGTAAAAAATTATAATCTGGTGGTTTTGAAAATAATTTCTCAAAGGGTGAAGAATTACCTAATGTTGGAGCTAGTGTCCTCCACAGTTAGTGTGATAACGTGTATAAATCTCTTACAGGTTCACAGGGTATACTTAGTATTCTTATCAGTTGATTAACGTTTATCGATAACGGTTGGCTTGCTAGAAGTTTGACGTTATTGTCATTTTAATGGCGGTGATCAACTGGTCCCTAAAAGTTACACCTAAAGGATGTGTTTGAGTGATATGATTATATGAAAATATAATCATATTGATGCCTTATATGACTAAAAGGTTAGTCGATGTATATGACTAAAAGGTTAGTCAATATAATGATGATACGATTATTTAATACGATTAAATAATATTAGCTGAGACGAATTAAATGTTAATTCGTAATTGAATATAAACTATTATATCTAATTGATGTATATAATGTAATTATTTAATACGATTAAATAATGCAAGCTTAAACGAATTAAATGTTAATTCGTAATTAAATATAAACTATTATATTTAATTAGCAAATTATATATTATTCGATATTGTCATATTAAATGATGTCAGACCGGTATTAATCAATCGACTACAAGATGTTGTATGGACTTATTAATGTGTGACAACATAAATGACAATAATAATACATATACATTTACATTATTTTACATTAAAATAAAAAAGAAAAGCTAATAACCTAAAAACTAGTAGAAGAAAAAGAGGGAAGACTCATCCCTCTACTACACTACTACTTGGACGGTCACAAGGAGGGTAGAAGAGTTTGATATAAACTCATTCTCTACACTTCTTATCATCATATAACTTTTCACAAAAATTAGCAGTATTTTTGGTATTCATTCTAGCACAAGCAAAGGCATTTCTCAGAGCATCTTGGGTGCAACAATTAGGAGAATATCAATCTCGATATTTATTCTTAGGCCATAATTGCTAGGACTGGAGGTTGATTCTAATCTCTATATTTTCTATTATGCATTTCGTTTATGACTCGTATTTCATATATTATAATTTCGTTATAATCCTTAAATTTCATGTTGAAATATACCGATATTTCCCACAAGTGGTATCAGAGCCAAGACTACGAAATTATTTTATATGATTTTTCATAAATGATGAAATATATTAAATTAAAAATTTTCAGAAATTTTCTTTTATTGTTTCGGCTGAAATATTTTTTAGGCCGAGTTGATTTTTTTTATTCTTGTTTTCATTTGATTTATTGATATTGTTGTTTTAATATGTTAAGATGACAATATGATAAATTTGTAGATGTTTTAATTTAATAAGGATTAAATTAAAATGTAAATGGAAATATTTTGAATGTTAATGAACATTTGTTTTGCTATATATTTTCAGTTTAACATGATGTTAAATTGTTGTTTTGCATCATGATTCATTAATTTTAATGATGTTCAAATCAATTATGATTAGTCAAATATTAAGATAATCGATTTAATCATGATTTAGATATTTATTTTAATTTGTTAAATTGAATCATCTAGTTTGAATCAATGTTTAATAATGATTGAATGTTGATAATTGTACCGATCTTGTAATATTAGCAACATCAAATAAAAAAAATAAAAAAAAACAGACCAGGGCTGCTGTTTCATAAAAAAAAAAAAAATTGTTTCGGATTTTTCTGTTTTTTTTTTATTTTGGCCGAATTTTTTTCTTTTATGCATTATATTGATAATGTATAATTGTTGTTGTGAGAAAGTTCACAATTATTGGATACCCAATTATTTTAAAATGGTTTAAAATAATGTTGGATTAATTCATATTATACGATAATATGAATTAAAATTGGATTATGTTTGATTGGAACTATTGTGAGTAATTAAGGAATTGTCACATGATTTTGATCATTTTAAATTAGGTGGTTTGGATAAATTACTTTACATAATTAACGAATTATGTCTTGAATGACTAATTTATTGTTAATGCATTTTATTTTGTTGAATGATTTGTTGAATGGTTTATTTACGTATTTTTGCAATTGGTTGTAATTTGTATTACCTAGTGTGGCCTTAGTTGATTATGTTTTCGTAATGATGGAAACATGATCTTGATGTAATTTTGAGATCTCGAATCTCCTTTTGTTTTCTTTGAATTATGTTTTTAAATTAGAATGTAAATAGGTTTATATTTTGTAATTTATTAAATGTAATTTGAGAAGACTAAAGATGGAGATCGGATTGCTCACTCCCGCTACATAGACCAAGATGGAACATCAAGACAAGCTTTTCGGGTCCAATCATGGATGGATTCCAAAGTTGTATTTTGTTCATTTTGGTAGATAGGCCACACTAGGACTTTGTAATTTTACATATTTTTCGTTCTTGTCTCATTTCTTCACATGATAGTTAGTGCATCATATTCCGCCTAAACCAAACCACCTACTACTAAAATTGCATGAAAATTGACTCATATAGTTTGGATGTTAGTTATCATGGACATAAATATGTCACACGAATTTTAAGCCATCATCTTAGTTTATTCATTTTCGCATGCTAGATATTCGTTCACTTAAAATGAATTAAAATAAAGTTGATGGGATCTTCCTCTAAAACCTAAAATTGAGACTAGTCTTTATAGGCCAAACTACTATGAATCCCTTCTTCGTCGGTAGGCATATAGGACCTTACTCTTCATATGACCCCTTCTACGTTGGGTAAGTAGTATGTGTTGACTTATTTTACCTCAACATTATAATCCGAAGAGTTTCTCGTGATTATGATGGACTATAGATAAAGTTCTATCGACCAAGAATTCTTAAGGTAGAATTAGCCAAGAGGTTGGCTTATCAATTTACAGATAATTGAGTCTTGGGATCATTTATATAATTCTTGAGGGAGGTCAATTGTATAAATGCTTGAGTCTTCGCATTAAACAAGTTTTTGCACTAGACTTAATTCATATCGATGAGTATGCTTATAAACTCAACAATTATATTTTTCTTCTTTTTCGCAGTGTAGAATTCGTCTTATATTGATAATACTGCTATAACAAATGGCTGGCCATAATGATGTCCCTATGCCAAGTGCCACACTCGCACGCGAGTCCTGGCTTAAAACTTTCATGGACCACATGAATCAGTCCACACGACTGAAGAATGACGGGTCCAACTTTGCGGACTGGGAGGCGGCATTACGTAATGCTGCCATTGCTGACGGGAAGCTCCAGTACTTGACTGAGCCAATACCGCCAAACCCAGGCCACAATGCGAGAGCTAACGAGTCACTTGCTTATAGTGACTTCGTTATGGAAGCGGGTGCGATAAAGAACGTACTCATCTTTGCAATGGAAACCAATTTGCAAAGACGCTTCATTGCCCAAGGTGCAAATAAGATTTTCACCACGCTCACTAACGAATTCTCAAAAGCACCGAGAATCGTTACTTATGAGCATACCTGTCGCTTCTTTGAGGCGAAACTCCATAAGGGCCAACCGGCCGGTTAGCCCACACATTCTTTATATGATTGAGAATGTCGAGAAACTGGAGGCACTTGATTGCAAAATCAGTGAGAGCATAGTCATTGACCGTGTGCTTCATTCACTTCATGATGGTTTTGCCCTTTTCAGGGCAAATTACTACATGAATGACATGAAGAAAAGTCTTCATGAGCTACACTCACTTCTCGTACAGACCGAGAAGGATCTGAAATTGAGTGGGAGAATGAAGCAAGATGTTCTCATGATTTCCAACAAGAACAAAGGTAAGGGCAAGGCTCATGGCGACCTAAATATAGGGAAGCCAAAGTTTAAGAAGTCGGGAAAGGGTAAGAGTGGGCCTGGTGAAACTAGTAGCTCACAAGGCAAGGCAAAGAGCAAGGACTGTGACATTGAGTGCCACCATTGCCACAAGACTGGGCATTAGAGGAGGAACTGTCCCGTGTACCGTGCAGACATAAAAGCAGGCCGCGTCACTCCTGTTGGTATGTCATCTTATTTTCATATGATTGAGATTAACCATGCAAGTTCCGGAACTTGGGTACTTGATACCGGTTGTGGTTCTCATCTGTGTAATCATTTGTAGGGCCTAAAAAACATCACACCTCTCGCAAAGGGTGATGTGGACCAGCGAGTCGGGAATGGAGCAAAAGTTGTTGCACTCTCAATGGGAACATACGTAATCCAACTCCCGAGTGGATTTGAGTTGTATTTATATAACTGTTACTATGTACCCAGTTTATCTAAGAACATTATTTCTGTTTCCGTGCTTGGTAAAGACGGTTTTTCATTTTCAATAAAAGACAATAGCTGTATTTTCTCTCTTTGAATGAAATAATTTATGGCAAAGCAGTTTCCATGAATGGCATTTATATCTTACATCAAACCACATACATATTACATGTGAATAATAAGAAAGTATAGGTTGGTGACAAACATCAAACTTATCTATGACATTGTCGTATGGGACACATAAATGAAAAACGTGTAAAGAAGATCATTGAGAATGGGACTATCTCCCCATTTGATTACGCATCATTTGGCACGTGTGAATCATGTCTTATCAGTAAAATGACTCGAATTTCCTTCAAAGGTGTTGGAATGCGTGCTAATGACCTATTAGGACTCATACATACTGATGTATGTGAAGTAGGGATGTCGATCTCAGGGACGGTTGGTGTTCAAAAGTGATCTAAAAGTCTACTAGAGTCTCTTGCAAGTCACAAAGTAATTTGGGTTTGGATTTGTTGGCTAAACTAAATAACATCAATTAAAAGCAAATAAAAACAACAAAAGGAGTCTAAAACTAGAAAGATTGGATTCTTATCAAATAAGGGGGAAAACTAGGGTGAGTGGGTTCATATGGGTAGTAAAGTCGAGTGAAAGGGTCGGGTCTAATAGTTGAAATGTCATCTAATCTAGGAAGGTGAATTGAGGCTTTCGTTCTTACAATTCCTCCTCAAACCAACTCTAACTAGCTATCGCGTCACTAGATACGGCTTGCCAAACTAGCGGTTCTACGAAAAACCACGACTTTCGATCTTATGGTATTCGAAACAAACGAAAGAATCATGCAAACTCGAGTAGGCATTTCATCAAACATGTTATAAGCATAGCATGGAGACAAGACAATAATCAACTATCAACCCCAACAAGAACACATTAACCCATACAAGAACCCATAATCCCCCACATAACCCTAGCAAGGTTTCTACTCACTCATATTCAAAGGGAATTCAACATTAATTAAGGATTGCAAAATGAAATCAACAACAATAAACATTTTTCTAATTAACAATAAGTAAATGACAAGAAATGAAATGAAAACTTAATTAAAGGCAAGATTAAGTAGAGGAATTATACCAACTTGGAGAAAGATTAGAACTTTGATATAAATACCAAGATTTCGTCACAAATCTTTGCATATAACTCAAGTTCATACACTAAACCAAGTCGAAATCACTAATTAACCGACTAATCTGCTTAATTAAGAAAGATTAATACAAGATTAAATACTAATTATATGAAAGTTTCAGATCTAGGGTTTCGTGCCCTTTAATTACATAAGAGGGTCTATATATAGGTTTACAAAAAATGAAGGAAAGATGGGCCTCGAGAAGCTTCATGGACTGGCCAAGTCACGACCGTGAAGTGGGTTTCACGGTCGTGAAACACGTCTCACGACCGTGAAACTCCAAGTCACGGTCGTGAAGGAATTGGCAGAGCAAGGCTAAGTTTCACTGACAAGTCACGACCGTGAAGTGCATTTCACGACCGTGACAGAGGTTTCACGACCGTGAAATGGGTTTCACGGCCGTGAGATCAAATCCACGACTTTCATCCTTTTTGGTAAAGCATCTCACGACCGTGAGATGCATTTCACGACCGTGAGATGCTCATTCCCCTTCTTCCTTCGCTTGACTTTGTTGTTTCCTTCTCGGTTTCGCTTGCCTTGACTCAGGAGGGCTTTGGCATGCAAAGCTTTATCCTTCCGTTGGCCAAGAACCACGCCAACGGCATAATTGCTTGCGTCGCACATCACCTCAAATGGCAATTCCCAATCCGGGGATTGCATGACCGGAGCCGAAATAAGAGCTTACTTTATCCTATCAAATGCCTCAACACACTCATTAGTAAAATGGAAAGGGGTATCCTTGAGGAGAAGTTGTGTAAGTGGTTTAGCAATTTTGGAGAAGTCCTTGATGAACCGGCGATAAAAGCCGGCATGACCAAGGAAGCTTCTCACCCCTTTGAGATTTGAAGGTGGGGGTAATTGCTCAATCACTTCCACCTTTGCTCTATCAACTTTAATACCCTTTTCCGAAATAAGATGACCGAGAACCACCCCTTCATTTACCATGAAGTGGCACTTCTCCCAATTCAAAATAAGACTAACTAATTCACATTTTTGCAACACCAAGGACAAATTATGCAAGCACAAATAAAAATCTTTCCCATATACACTAAAATCATCCATAAAAACTTCCATGATAGATTCAATGTAATCGGAAAAAATACTCATCATGCATCGTTGAAATGTAGCCGGGCATTGCAAAGACCGAAAGGCATTCTCCTATAGGCAAAAGTGCCATAAGGGCATGTGAATGTGGTCTTAGATTGGTCAATCGGGTCAATTGGGATTTGGAAGAATCCCGAATATCCATTTAAATAGCAAAAATACTTGTTTGAGGCAAGTCTTTCTAAGAGTTGGTCAATGAAGGGAAGGGGGAAATGATCCTTTCTTGTTGAGGCATTCAACCTCCTATAGTCTATGCACATTCTCCATCCCGTCACTAACCTAGTGGGCACTAGTTCATCTTTATCATTCTTCACTACCGTGGTGCCACCTTTCTTTGGCACCACTTGCACGGGGCTAACCCAATCGGAGTAAGAGATTGGGTAGATGATCCCGGCATCTAGTAGCTTCATGACTTCACCTTTGACAACCTCTTGCAAGGTGGGGTTTAGTCTTCTTTGGGGTTGCCTTCTTGGCTCATGGTCATCTTGCATATGAACTCTATGCATACACAATTCAGGGCTAACCCCCTTCAAATCATCCAAGCTATAGCCTATAGCTTTCTCATGTTTTCTCAACACACACAACAATGCATTCAATTGATCATCATCAAGGCTAGCATTTACAATTACCGGTTTGCACTTCGACTCATCAAGGTAAGCATATACTAAGTTAGAAGGAAGGGGTTTAAGAGAAGGAGCTTGTACCTCTACCGCGATGTCTACCGCACAAGAAGTTTGGATGATAGACTCAAGTCTTAAGAGTTGTTCTTCATCAAGCTCTTCTCCCTCCAAAGTTGCTTCAAGCAAGTCGAACTCAAACCCATGTAGCTCCTCCATGATATCCCTTGGCTCTAAAGTCAATATAGCCTCCAAAGGGTCCCTCATAAGGAAGCTAGGTGTAACTTCTTCAACGAAGGCATCAATGATGTCAATGAAATAACATGCTTCTCCAAGATTGGGTGCTTTCATGGCATTTTGCAAGTTGAAAGTGATTTGTTCATCCCCCACCTCATGGGTAAGCCTCCCGTGTTTCACATCAATTACCGCTCCGGCGGTGTGCAAGAATGGCCTCCCGAGAATAATGGGGATTTGAGAATCCTCCGCCATATCAAGGACAATGAAGTCCACCGGGATGAAAAATTTCCCAATTCGAACCGGGACATCCTCCAACACACCCAAAGGTTGCTTAGTTGATCGGTCCGCCATTTGAAGTGTGATGTTTGTGCATTTAAGCTCCCCCATGCCAAGTTTTTCACATATGGAGTATGGCATCACACTCACACTAGCTCCCAAATCACACAAGGCCTTGTCAATGGTAATGTTGCCTATGGTGCATGGGATGGAGAAACTACCCGGATCCTTCAATTTTGGGGGGGTTGGGTTTTGTAGAAATGCACTACATTCACTGGTGAATGCCACGGTTTCAACTCCACTTAATGACTTCTTCCTTGTAAGGATGTCCTTCATAAACTTTGCATAGGCGGGGATTTGAGTGATGAGGTCGGTGAAAGGAATAGAGAGCTCCAAGTTCTTGACCATTTCCATGAACTTGCCTAGTTGCTTATCAAGTTTTGTTTTGGCTTGTCTAGAAGGAAAAGGTAGCCTTATCACAATAGGCTCCTCAACCTTCTTGTTCGTTGTTATCACATCATCATTCTTCTCAACAACAACTTGCTCACTTGAAGAGCACTCTTCCTCCTTATCATCCAATTCAACAACCTCAATTTCAATTGGCCCATCATCTTCCACTTTGTCTCCCTCTCCATTATCATCTTCAATCGGCATTCTTGGTCCCTCATAACTCTTTCCACACCTCAAATGTATGGCATTGGCGGTTTCATTTCTAGGTGGGTTACCTTGAGGAGGTAATTGACCCTTTCCCCTAGAGGAACTCCCCGAGGCTATTTGGGTCACTTGAGTTTCAAGCATTTTATTGTGGGAAAGGATGTTATTGATGATAATATCTTTGGCTTGGTTATCTTTTTGCAATTGGAGAATCGCTTTGTGAATGTCCAAGTTTGGATCCCCAACTTGTGGTTGCATGGGAGGTTGATTTTGTGGTGGTGGGTTGTATTGATTTTGGTTGTATTGTGGTTGATTGTAGGAAGGTTGGTTTTGATTGTATTGTTGTCTTTGAAAGTTTTGTTGGTTGTTTCTCATGGGTGGGGCAACATATGGTTGTGGTTGAGGGTTTTGAACATTTTGGCTTTTGTATGAGAGATTTGGGTGATTCTTTGTGCTCTCATTGTAGAAGTTGGAGTAGGGGGTTCCTTGCCTATAATATTGAAAGGCATTCACTTGTTCCACGGACCCTCTACATTCTTGAGGATCACGCCCAAATGTTCCACAACATTCACAAACCCCTTGAGGTAAGCTTGGTGCCATAACCATAACATTCACTTGTTGCATAGGACGTTGAGTTAATGAACTTTAAGCTTGTTGGAATAGAGCCGTTTGTTGATCCATTTTGAGGTTCATTGCTTCCATATAAGAGCTAAGTTGAGCTCCAAAATTGGCTCCCATTTGGGTGACGGAGCTCACCTCATGCTTTCCCCTAGAAGTTTGCCTTGGCCTACTAAATTGTGAGTTATGGGCCTCCATCTCCTCTATTCTTGCCCAAGTTTGAGCATCATCTACTTCCGTGAACCTTCCATTTGATCCCATGTTCAAAATTCCTCTAGCATCTTCATAAAGTCCATTCCAAAATTGTTGTACTAAGAACCACTCACTCAAACCATGGTGAGGGCAAGAACGAATGATCTCCTTGAATCGGTCCCAAGCTTCATAGAGTGACTCTTCATCCCTTTGCTTGAATCCGGTTATCTTAGCTCTCTACATATTTGTCTTTTCCGGTGGATAGAACTTTTGATAAAAAGCTAGAGCTAGCTTCTTCCATGAGTCAATACCTAGAGCGACCTTGTCAAGACTCTTCAACCATCGTTTTGCCGCTCCAATAAGAGAGAAAGGAAACAAGACCCATCGAATTTGGTCTTGAGTCACTCCCGTTTGAGAAACGGCATCACAATAATCACAAAAAGTCTCCATGTGTAAATGAGGGTCTTCACTTGGCATACCTCCAAATTGGTTTCTCTCCACCAATTGGATAAAAGCGGTTTTAGCAATGAAATTTCCGGTGAGATTTTGTGGTACGGGGGTAGTGTTTGGAAGAGTATCTTCCGTGGGAATGGAGTGAGATAAGAATTTAGGCATTCTTAGAAGAGTGGGTGGTTGGATGTCTTGTGGGATGGTTGGTGGGATTCCAAAAGGATTCACAAATTCCGCAATCGGCACAATTTCCTCCCAATTCTCTACACTTGGATGCTCAATTTCTATCTCGTTACTTTCCCGGATTTCCCTTTCTTCAATCGAAGGTAAAAGCTCCTCCGTTGTGGTAATCGGATTTGAAGAACTCCTACTTGCGATTTTGAAGACTTTGCGAAGTCTCCTAAAGGTCCTTTCGATCTCGGGATCGATTGGAGTTTGATCCTTTGGGGGAGCTCGCCTGGGCATACAAGAAAACTAAATGTAAACGGTGAGAATGCCTCGAGAAACTAGGTTTCTCAAGACAAGAGGCAAAAAACTAAAGCAAACTAAAAACAATCAAATTAAACATACACCGTCCCCGGCAACGGCGCCATTTTGATGCAGTGAAAATAGTTGTGAAGTAGGGATGTCGATCTCAGGGACGGTTGGTGTTCAAAAGTGATCTAAAAGTCTACTAGAGTCTCTTGCAAGTCACAAAGTAATTTGGGTTTGGATTTGTTGGCTAAACTAAATAACATCAATTAAAAGAAAATAAAAACAACAAAAGGAGTCTAAAACTAGAAAGATTGGATTCTTATCAAATAAGGGGGAAAACTAGGGTGAGTGGGTTCATATGGGTAGTAAAGTCGAGTGAAAGGGTCGGGTCTAATAGTTGAAATGTCATCTAATCTAGGAAGGTGAATTGAGGCTTTCGTTCTTACAATTCCTCCTCAAACCGACTCTAACTAGCTATCGCGTCACTAGATAAGGCTTGCCAAACTAGCGGTTCTACGAAAAACCACGACTTTCGATCTTATGGTATTCGAAACAAACGAAAGAATCATGCAAACTCGAGTAGGCATTTCATCAAACATGTTATAAGCATAGCATGGAGACAAGACAATAATCAACTATCAACCCCAACAAGAACACATTAACCCATACAAGAACCCATAATCCCCCACATAACCCTAGCAAGGTTTCTACTCACTCATATTCAAAGGGAATTCAACATTAATTAAGGATTGCAAAATGAAATCAACAACAATAAACATTTTTCTAATTAACAATAAGTAAATGACAAGAAATGAAATGAAAACTTAATTAAAGGCAAGATTAAGTAGAGGAATTATACCAACTTGGAGAAAGATTAGAACTTTGATATAAATACCCAGATTTCGTCACAAATCTTTGCATATAACTCAAGTTCATACACTAAACCAAGTCGAAATCACTAATTAACCGACTAATTTGCTTAATTAAGAAAGATTAATACAAGATTAAATACTAATTATATGAAAGTTTCAGATCTAGGGTTTCGTGCTCTTTAATTACATAAGAGGGTCTATATATAGGTTTACAAAAAATGAAGGAAAGATGGGCCTCGAGAAGCTTCATGGACTGGCCAAGTCACGACTGTGAAGTGGGTTTCACGGTCGTGAAACACGTCTCACGACCGTGAAACTCCAAGTCACGGTCGTGAAGGAATTGGCAGAGCAAGGCTAAGTTTCACTGACAAGTCACGACCGTGAAGTGCATTTCACGACCGTGACAGAGGTTTCACGGCCGTGAGATCAAATCCACGACTTTCATCCTTTTTGGTAAAGCATCTCACGACCGTGAGATGCATTTCACGACCGTGAGATGCTCATTCCCCTTCTTCCTTCGCTTGACTTTGTTGTTTCCTTCTCGGTTTCGCTTGCCTTGACTCGGGAGGGCTTTGGCGCGTCGAGTAGGGCCCTCAAGGGTATGTGGGGCCCCCAAGGTGTGCCGTGGGTCCTCCGAATGATTTACCTTCTTCTTTGTTGATCAAAAGTAGGTAGAAATCGCCTTAATTGACGGTTTACCTACAAAAGCAAGATAAAAGCAAGAAATATGCTAGAAGAAGGTAAAACACGTAGAAACGCTCCTAGGGAGCGTTAAAGGCAAACAAAACAAGATGAAAAGGGGTGAAAATGTGGGGTGAAATGACACTATATCAGATGCATTTTATTTTGTTGAATGATTTGTTGAATGGTTTATTTACGTATTTTTGCAATTGGTTGTAATTTGTATTACCTAGCGTGGCCTTAGTTGATTATGTTTTCGTAATGATGGAAACATGATCTTGATGTAATTTTGAGATCTCGAATCTCCTTTTGTTTTCTTTGAAATTATATTTTTAAATTAGAATGTAAATAGGTTTATATTTTGTAATTTATTAAATGTAATTTGAGAAGACTAAAGATGGTGATCGGATTGCTCACTCCCGCTACATAGACCAAGATGGAACATCAAGACAAGCTTTTCGGGTCCAATCATGGATGGATTCCAAAGTTGTATTTTGTTCATTTTGGTAGATAGGCCACACTAGGACTTTGTAATTTTACGTATTTTTCGTTCTTGTTTCATTTCTTCACATGATAGTTAGTGCATCATATTCCGCCTAAACCAAACCACCTACTACTAAAATTGCATGAAAATTGACTCATATAGTTTGGATGTTAGTTATCATGGACATAAAGATGTCACACGAATTTTAAGCCATCATCTTAGTTTATTCATTCTCGCATGCTAGATATTCGTTCACTTAAAATGATTTAAAATAAAGTTGATGGGATCTTCCTCTAAAACCTAAAATTGAGACTAGTCTTTATAGGCCAAACTACTATGAATCCCTTCTTCGTCGGTAGGCATATAGGACCTTACTCTCCATATGACCCCTTCTACGTTGGGTAAGTAGGATGTGTTGACTTATTTTACCTCAACATTATAATCCGAAGAGTTTCTCGTGATTATGATGGACTAAAGATAAAATTTTATCGACCAAGAATTCTAAAGGTAGAATTAGCCAAGAGGTTGGCTTATCAATTTACAGATAATTGAGTCTTGGGATTATTTATATAATTCTTGAGGGAGGTCAATTGTATAAATGCTTGAGTCTTCGCATTAAACGAGTTTTTGCACTAGACTTAATTCATATCGATGAGTATGCTTATTATTATATTTTTCTTCTTTTCGCAGTGTAGAATTCGTCTTATATTGATAATACTGCTATAACAAATGGCTGGCCATAATGATGTCCCTATGCCAAGTGCCACACTCGCACGCGAGTCCTGGCTTAAAACTTTCATGGACCACATGAATCAGTCCACACGACTGAAGAATGACGGGTCCAACTTTGCGGACTGGGAGGCGGCATTACGTAATGCTGCCATTGCTGACGGGAAGCTCCAGTACTTGACTGAGCCAATACCGCCAAACACAGGCCCCAATGCGAGAGCTAACGAGTCACTTGCTTATAGTGACTTCGTTATGGAAGCGGGTGCGATAAAGAACGTACTCATCTTTGCAATGGAAACCAATTTGCAAAGACGCTTCATTGCCCAAGGTGCAAATAAGATTTTCACCACGCTCACTAACGAATTCTCAAAAGCACCGAGAATCGTTACTTATGAGCATACCTGTCGCTTCTTTGAGGCGAAACTCCAGAAGGGCCAACCGGTTAGCCCACACATTCTTGATATGATTGAGCATGTCGAGAAACTGGAGGCATTTGATTGCAAAATCAGTGAGAGCATAGTCATTGACCGTGTGCTTCATTCACTTCATGATGGTTTTGCCCTTTTCAAGGCAAATTACTACATGAATGACATGAAGAAAAGTCTTCATGAGCTACACTCACTTCTCGTACAGACCGAGAAGGATCTGAAATTGAGTGGGAGCATGAAGCAAGATGTTCTCATGATTTCCAACAAGAACAAAGGTAAGGGCAAGGCTCACGACGACCTAACTGTAGGGAAGCCAAAGTTTAAGAAGTCAGGAAAGGGTAAGAGTGGGCCTGGTGAGACTAGTAGCTCACAAGGCAAGGCAAAGAGCAAGGACTGTGACATTGAGTGCCACCATTGCCACAAGACTGGGCATTAGAGGAGGAACTGTCCCGTGTACCGTGAAGACATAAAAGCAGGCCGCGTCACTTCTGTTGGTATGTCATCTTATATTCATATGATTGAGATTAACCATGCAAGTTCCGGAACTTGGGTACTTGATACCGGTTGTGGTTCTCATCTGTGTAATCATTTGTAGGGCCTAAAAAACATCACACCTCTCGCAAAGGGTGATGTGGACCTGCGAGTCGGGAATGGAGCAAAAGTTGTTGCAGTCTCAATGGGAACATACGTAATCCAACTCCCGAGTGGATTTGAGTTGTATTTATATAACTGTTACTATGTACCCAGTTTATCTAAGAACATTATTTCTGTTTCCGTGCTTGATAAAGACGGTTTTTCATTTTCAATAAAAGACAATAGTTGTATTTTCTCTTTGAATGAAATGATTTATGGCAAAGCAGTTTCCCTGAATGGCATTTATATCTTAGATTTAACCACATACATATTACATGTGAATAATAAGAAAGTAAAGGTTGGTGACAAACATCAAACTTATCTATGGCATTGTCGTATGGGACACATAAATGAAAAACGTGTACAGAAGATCATTGAGATTGGGACTATCTCCCCATTTGATTACGCATCATTTGGCACGAGTGAATCATGTCTTATCAGCAAAATGACTCGAATTTCCTTCAAAGGTGTTGGAATGCGTGCTAATGACCTATTAGGACTCATACATACTGATGTATGTGGACCTATGTCAATCAACGCAAGAGACGGCTATAGATATTTTATCACTTTCACGGATGATTTGAGTAGATACGGATATGTCTACTTAATGAAGCATAAAAGTGAGTATGACGAGTCGTGTTCCTTATGCATCAGCCATAGGATCGATCTTGTATGCCATGATATGAACACGTCCAGACGTGGCATATGCATTGAGTATAACGAGTCGGTATCAAGGCAATCCAGGTGAAATACACTGGATGGCTGTTAAAAATATCCTTAAGTACTTACGAAGGACTAAGGATTGGGTGTTGACTTATGGAGGAGATACTAAGCTATGCGCAATCGGTTACGCCGATGCTAGCTTCCAAACGGATCGAGATGACTCGAAATCACAGTCTGGATTCGTCTTTACTCTTAATGGCGCTGCGGTCAGTTGGAAAAGTTCTAAACAGAGTGTATTAGCAGATTCTACAACGGAGTCCGAGTACTACGCCGCTTCGGAAGCTGCAAAGGAAGCTGCAAAGAAAGCTATATGGATGCGTCAGTTCTTACAAGGACTAACCATAGTTCCTAGTTCGAATGACCCAAGCACCATTTATTGCGATAATAGAGGTGCCATCTTCCAAGTTCCAAGCAACAAGTCTAGACATGTACTTCGGAAGGCTCACATGATCCGAGATTACGTGGAGCAAAAGGAGATAGTGATAGACAAGATTGCTTCGGATGACAACATCGCGGACCCTCTCACTAAACCGTTAAAATATGATAAGCATGAAGGGCACATTATTTCCATGGGAATTAAAGGTGTTCCTGAGTTGTAGTAGCTGTTTATATGGATTAGATAAATGTCTCTTTTTCATATACTATTCATAACATCATCGTATTGTTTCATATTTTGTTTTTCATGTGGATTGTACGACAACATTGAACGCCACAAAGTGAATTGAATTACATTATATTTTTTTGGGTCCGTAATCGCCCACATGAGCTGATAACTCTGGCAATTATATTGTGAAGTTGATTGATGGTGGGTTCAACGAGCCATAAGTCAAACGGTTGACTGATCGATCACAGATACGAGTTATAAAGATACCTCGTAGGACATCGTGACAACGTTATGGAGTTCTAAATGTGTAAGAACATTCGGTGCCAGGTTGTGGATTGGACGTCCATAGTGTTCCTAGAGTCGATTCTTTTGACTATCGACTGTCTTTTGAGATTAAGGCAGTTTTTGGGTGACTTTGGTTTCTTTCTCATGGTCGACCGTAACAGGAGGCTAAGCAGATTTTTACTGGGTCATTTCATACTGTGCTTGTATCTGCAGCATTCGAGTTGAAGAAAATATCCAACCTTTATCAGGTTTTCTTATTTCTCAGGGCCACTAGAGGAGTTGTAACTGAAATGCATGGCCATGCTCGAATAATGATTCGTTTATCAGTTAAGTTACTCTCTAGTCGGGAAAACCACTCTTGATATAGATCACTTGTAAAATACGACCTTTGTGAATATGGACTTTGCAAATTGTTTTACATTGAGTTGGAGAAATTTTGGATATGAGAATCGGTTATCGCACATACACTTGTAAGAACAAGTGGGAGATTGTTGGAGCTAGTGTCCTCCACAGTTAGTGTGATAACGTGTATAAATCTCTTACAGGTTCACAGGGTATACTTAGTATTCTTATCAGTTGATTAACGTTTATCGATAACGGTTGGTTTGCTAGAAGTTTGGCGTTATTGTCATTTTAATGGTGGTGATCAACTGGTCCCTAAAAGTCACACCTAAAGGATGTGTTTGAGAGATATGATTATATGAAAATATAATCATGTTGATGCCTTATATGACTAAAAGGTTAGTCGATGTATATGACTAAAAGGTTAGTCAATATAATGATGATACGATTATTTAATACGATTAAATAATATTAGCTGAGACGAATTAAATGTTAATTCGTAATTGAATATAAACTGTTATATCTAATTGATGTATATAATGTAATTATTTAATACGATAAAATAATGCAAGCTTAAACGAATTAAATGTTAATTCGTAATTAAATATAAACTATTATATTTAATTAGCAAATTATATAGTATTCGATATTGTCATATTAAATGATGTCAGACCGGTATTAATAAATCGACTACAAGATGTTGTATGGACTTATTAATGTGTGACAACATAAATGACAATAATAATACATATACATTTACATTATTTTACATTAAAATAAAAAGAAAAGC
>JAIUZE010047666.1:0-13318 GCA_022085475.1 Heliosperma pusillum | reverse complement strand
GTAGCTCGATTTTACGGGATTTATTGATTTCTAACCATTAAAAATCAATATCAACATTTAAATCTCATTTAAATTCAAACTAATTAACTAAAATATTTTAGAACTCAAAATTAGTTCCTACTAATTTTTTTGGTCATTAATTAGATCGATTTGATTTCGTTTGCTAAATATTACGATTTAATCATAACAATTATGAAATAAACCCAAAATAAAATATAAAAATCATAAAAATTTGAAACAAAACATTTTGTACATTCTGGAACACTTCCAGGAACTATAAAAATAAAAAACATTTGCTCAAAAAATTTAAATTAATTTTATGAACAAATAGCTTTGTATTTAATGTTTTTATCAAATACAAATCATTAAATATAGTACAACAGTGAAATAAATTATGCAATTTCACCACAATGATCAACATCAGAATTTAAAATGTACCAAAAATTTTCAATACCATAAAAGAACGTTTCAATTTTATGAACATTATAATCTCATATATCAACTTTTATCGTATAAAAATCAATAAACATGCAATACTTAATTAAAAGTCACGGAATTTTACATACAATATGTAAGACATTCATGTGAGATCATATTAAAATTTCACGGACAGAATCAACATGTAACTATTTTTAGTTAACTTTTAACTCATAAAATGCATGTTAACTCGGTTTAAAAGCTAAAAATCAAAATAAATAGCAAATCAATCCCTATAATCACGAAATTTGACCACAAACATTTTGAGGTCAGTAGGTATACATGCACCAAAAAAATTTGTCAGAATCATATTTTAACTTAAATTTTTGATTTATTAGTTATCTTATAACTTTAATAAAAAATGTCTAAAATGAACATGCATGCTACAAGCTAGCTCTGATATCACATAAAAGTCCATAGAACTTAATTAGACTCCTCTAATTAGTTACTAAATTACTTGTTAATTTAGTATTTAATAATTTATGTAACATGCATGCAAATATAAAGACATTTATATAAAAGAAGAAATTTCCTCACATTGATATGGAAATAAAAAGGGCACAACAAGAACTCCTTCTTGTTGTTCTTGAGCTATTAATATGGATGAACAAGAATAATCTCCAAACTAGAAGACCTCCTTCAAGTTGCACCAAGATGATGACACCAAATAATCTACCCTTATTATTAACTAGATAATAAGATAGATATTATACTACTAATATTAGAATATATTACTACACTAGTAATACTTAGTAAATATTAGTAGTTGAGAGTTTTTAGAGAGAACATGAGTTTTGAGAGATGAATGAAAAATAAGCAAGAATGAACTAGTTATAAATTGAACAACAATTATTGTCCTATTTATACACAAGAGGGCCGGCCCCTATGATCACCAAGTGAGTGATTTTTCTTCTTATTCTATTGCCATGCAAAGTGGTGGTGTGTTGTAGTGTAAGTGATGATTATAGGTTTACTATTCATGTCATAATCACATGTTACTTGTGAGTATGAATAAGAGCAACCATCATCACTACCCACTACACTATAACCGGCCATGTGAGGCCTAATTTGATCCATTTTGATTTTTGATATTTGTCCCACAAATACTTATTAATCATATGCATAATTATCTTGTATAATTAAGTGTTAATTTGATCATATAACAATTATATGTCACAAATAAATGAATAATATGTACTTAACATTTTAAGTAATATTTTACCATTATATCAATATATAATGGGTCCCACAATGCTTAGTTAATTTATTTTACAACTCCTTGTAAATATAATTAACTAATGACCTCTATCTCAAAACTTCAACTAATTTAGTAATTTAACGATTAATTACTAAGTTAAATCTTATTTAATCATATTAAAATAAGATATAAATTTATTAGTCAATTATCGCATAATTGAAAAACAAACTTAATCGAATTTGAGTTCTTAACTCAATTTCAAACAATTAACTCTCGTACATATCGAATATATGTAATGGACTAATTAACTGTATCATATACAAATAATTAGTTACTATTTGGATTTCATCCTTTAGGTGTGACTGAAAGGGATCAGTTGATCACCGCCGTCTTACGACAATAACGTCAAACTCTAGTCAGCCAACCGTTCTTGATTTACGTTAATCAAATGACTAATCATATATATAGTCAATAAATATCCCAATTATATTCCTTAAATGAGATTTATTATGTGGCGCACTATTGTGGAGGAAACCTACTCCAACACCAACGTGATACAATAATTATAAGTTCATAGATATTGAGTAACTTATACTCATTTATAATAAATTAAAGAACATAAATTCTCATTTGGGACGAATATATCTGTCTTAAGCGACTGGTCAGGTAGTTAGAGTAAAACAAAAGTATGATGCATAAATAAAACAATAGATTTGTCTTGTATATACGCAAGTGAGATGGTATTTACCCAGTTTTAATATTAAGACGAATACATCGGTCTTCTTAAATGGCTAAATAAATAGACTTTGGGCCGAATTTATACTCTGTATAAACAAAATGCCCAGGCAAACAACGGGTTGGCCCTTTTCCCATTGCAAACCCCTAGAACCCATTATTAATTTACATGTTGTTATGTTTGGATCTATTAATCCAACCTCCCTCTAGGCACCATCCTTTACTTCCTCTCTCACCTCCTAAGTTCTAACCCCTAGCTAGTCACCTCACCATTTATTTTAACACATATTTCATCCTACTCTAAATCATAATAACATGGGTAAATTAATAACTTATACATTTAGATAACTCTTTTTTTCAAATCTTATACCTAAAATAACTATCTTTCAAAACTTATACCAAAATACCAATTTCTTATAAACTTGATACCTAATCAGAACTACGGTGAAAAAAGTGACCTGATTTCGGCGAAATTCGAATTTTGGACAACAATGAAATGTTTTTTTTTTTTTAAATTTTACCCTTCATTAAGTTTATATAACATCTTACCTCTTTATTTGTTACACTTATACAAGCATTCTTCCTATCGATCAATAATCCCACATTCTCTCTTTCAATTTTCCTCTTCGCATCAACACTAGTACTACTACTAATTGAGGTAAGTTTCTAAACTTTTTTCCTGTGCAATTATCTGTAGATACCTCGAATCTACACCTTCCGCCAACCACTCAGTGATGATTGGGCCGCATGTTTGGTACAACGGAACGATTTGTGACAATTCGTAAGTATATCGTCAAGTGATAGCTCAAACAGTTGTGTCTACCCCTTGGTCGTCATCTACGTACTGATACGTTCGTTTTGACAGTCATTAGAGTCATTTTGGAGTTCGGGTAAAAAAGCGCTTCATTTTCTATAAACCGTCTTTTAAAACCGTGCCTGAACGCTCGGGAATATAATGGATATTTTAATGTTTCAAAACTTATCCTTTTTGGTAAAATATATCCGTATTTTATTGAATAGTATTCGAAATCTACCGCAATTCCCATAAAGAAACGCGGAAATCTTTCTTTCAAAGTAGGAAACTGCTCGAGAAATGACGCAGCAGGAGCTGCGCCTCTTCCAAGAGTCGCAGTGCCTGCTGCGCCTCTTCCCCAGCTCATTTTGCATGTTTCCGGAATAGTTTCTAGATTTATTTCCGTGTTCGAGTTATTCCAAAACTCTTCTAATTTCTCCCTATATAACGAGAGGTTCGTGCACACTTTCAAATCACGCGAGTCTTCCGCCTCTTCTTTCTCTCTCTTTGCATTCTAGTCCTTGCTCTAAGCATTTTGACAACTACCTACGTGCTTGATCAATCGACCACGTAAGCTCATATCCTTCTAGGTACCTGTCACGTTATTGCATAGACCCCAACCAATTTGACCAACTTAACAATAATCAATTTTAATCAACTTAACTAATCAATCGTTCCTCTTACGCGGGCACTTTCTTTACATTTGAGTCGAGTTGTCGCTAAATCGATAACTTTAGTCTATCTCCTTTCGTCAACATGGAAGTCTGAGGGTATTTAATCCCGTTTATTTTATTGTACTTTATTTTAATTAATGTAAGATTCATGTCGGAAGTATGTCAAACCCTTTTCAAAACCCTTATTAGTGTTTTATTATTTCTTATAAATCGTCTTTCTTTATTTAGTTTGCTTGACTTAAATCTCTAATAATCGATATTAGTGGGTTTTTGCCATCTATGAATTTTGTCTTTAGAGGTTAGATTTGTATATATTTAGTCTCTAGACCCGGCTTTGATATAAATAGTGTATTTAATATGACTAAACCACTTAAATTCGACTTGTAGATCATTAATATACCGCAAATCACTAACGAACACTAACTTGTTGCAATTCTGACAACCCACCCTTTAAGCCAAAACCATTTTAAATGCACTCAGCATACCGTTATTCTGCCTGTTTAGATTTGTATGACCCTTACATGGTCACCATTTTTGTAAATAAACCATGACAAAATTTTCAAATCAAAATCCCTTTTTAAAACTGTAAAACATTTTCAAAGGTGGCCTAAAGTAGCGCAAAATAATTCGCAACTTTGTCCAAGTGTCTAGTCAAAATCATTTCTCCACTTCGAGTCAACACTCCTACAACCACACTACGGTTGTCTAGGGCAAGCATTTAAAACTAGTCATTTTCCATACTCACTAAGCACAGTGGCACACTCCCACTTCACAAGTCGAGTCTTTCTCCACTTCGAGTCGTCACTCGTTTCCAAATTAGTCATTTTCAAAACTCACTTAGCACAGTGGCAAACTCCCACTTCACAAGTCGAGTCTTTATCCACTTCGAGTCGTTAGTCATTTCCAAATTTAGTCACTTTCAAAGTTCACTTAGACACAGTGGCACACTCGCTCCCATTTCACAGGTAGAGTCATTTCGAGTAAGTGTGCTAGCTTAGTCGATCGTGTTCTGATTCGTCGTCAGTATCTTGCTTAGTTTCCAAGAGGTCAGTATCTAGTCAAGCAAATATTAATGCACAAAACCAGAATGATCAAATCCTAGTTGCGCTCATCCATCTCCAGACAAGTCAAGACCAAACTTATGCTCGCCTCAATGCCATAGAGGATCGAATTGTTGCCATGAAAACTAGACTTCCTGTAACAACCCGAAAAGTACCCAATTTTTCTAGTAAAAATATTTACTAACACTTTTCAGCAAACTTAAGGTTTTAAAATAGAAATTTTTGTTCCGAGTCGTATTTTGAAATTCCGCGTTCGTATTTGGAATTTCTGAGAGATTTCATGAAAAGACCGTTTTTAGTCATCTTTGACTTTTCTTGACTTTTAAGTCGTCTTTGACTTTTTCTTGACTTTTTAAAGTCGTCATTGACTTTTCTTGACTTTTAAGTCGTCATAAACTTTTCTTGACTTTTAA
This sequence comes from Heliosperma pusillum, assembly GCA_022085475.1. Taxonomy (NCBI): domain Eukaryota; kingdom Viridiplantae; phylum Streptophyta; class Magnoliopsida; order Caryophyllales; family Caryophyllaceae; genus Heliosperma; species Heliosperma pusillum. The sequence goes on along the minus strand of JAIUZE010047666.1, from coordinate 7,967 downwards.
GTCATCTTTGACTTTTCTCGACTTTTTAGTCAACTTTGACTTTCGTTGACTTTTCCCGACTCGCCTTGTAATTTTGAAGACCGAAATTTTATTTAAAAAAATAATATTTTTAATTTATTTTTATTAAGATTTATTAGGATTTATGATAATTTAATAGAATTATTTTGAATTTATTCGGAATTAAAGAGAATGTTTTATGATTTAACCCCAAACGTCATTTAACTATTCCCGGGTCAACTTAAGTCCCGAAACCCGACTTTGACATGAGTCATACGCCCCATGTCATTTTTTTCCACTCATATTAGATCTTTTAATTAATATGATTAAACTAATAAAAATATCTAAGATATTTGTAACTTTATCGGTCTGTCAACTTAAACTCCGCAAATCGCGTAAAAACAGACCCGATTCCTCTCCATTTCACACGTCTCTTTTTCCCCTCTTAAGCCTTGATATTTTCTTTCTTTTCATTACTCACCAACAACTTTTCATTTTACAATCAATCAAATTAAGATCTAATTAATCGTTCTTCATCGTTCTTCATCGTTCTCGTCGCTTACTTCATTTGTCTTCGTCGTTCTGAGCAAAATCATATAAAACTTCATTCTTAATGAAATCCGTCTAACTTATATTTCTAGAACTCCTCTTCGATCTCCATCTTCAAGTACGTTTTTTATTTCCAATTCGACAAAATCGTTTTCAACACTTTAATTATGGAAAATCTATTTTTTACTTCTAATAATGTTTTTCTTGTCATTTCTTATAGGGGAAGATTTTGAAGACGAGTTTGGTGACTCGTATATATTAGGGGAAGATTAGAAGAAGGGTTTCTTAGTTTATACTTCTTATTTTGGTGCTAATTGATTTTTCTAGCTAAGGTAACGATTCCGAGTTACTCGACGAATATATGTTACATAGCTTTTGTTTTCTTTAGTTTTTGGTTCGCCTTTAGTTTTTGTTCATGTTATGGTTTTTATGATTTTAGTTAGTAACATAGCCTTTAGCTTTTGTTTTCTTTAGTTTTTGGTTCACCTTTAGTTTTGTTCATGTTATGGTTATTTATGATTTTTAATTAGTAACATGATAAGTTGTGAATTTTATTATGTTGTATGAATTTATAAACATATTAGTGTTCTTGACATATTTTTATGATTTCTTCATAATCATGATTTTTGTATGATTGATGGTTGAATTGGGTGTTTAAAAATGGATGTTGTTAATTAAAAACATGTTAGAATTAATTTGGAAGTGTGGTTGTGTGAACCGTGGGAAAGGGCTGGAAAACCGGACCCAAACCAGCCGGTTCAGGCCGGTCCAGGCCGGTCTGGGTGGGTCCATGGTGGGTCCGGGTTTTGGTTTTTGGGTTGTGTCGATGTTTGATTGTTTGGTTGTTGTTTTGACGGGTTTTAATTATGTTAACGCATGCGGGAAATATTAAGAAACGGTTTTAGTAAAAAATCGATAAAAAAGGCCCAAAAAGCCCAAAACCAGCCCCGTGGGGACAAGTACAGGCCATGTGTTGGTCTCGGCCCAAAAATCAGCGTGGGTCCCACCTTGGGACTTGTGACGGTTTTTTTGAGTTATCGTTATTTTTATCGCGTTTTGTAATAATTAGCAAGTGCGAAATATTAATAAGTAAAATATTTAATTAAAAAGGTTTTTCATAAAATTACTATTTCTCACATGTTAGAAATTATAATACGAGATGGTAGTTAAATTGATATCCGTTAAGTTAAACGGGTTTTCGTATGATTTTAATAATTCACATGTTAGAAATAGAATGAAATAACATGAAATGAATGTGATATTATTATGTTCAAGCCTCGAGGGCTAAGACTCTGTTTCTAGCCGGTTTGACCAAACGGGTTTGGTCAAACTAAGATCTAGTCAGCCCCGGTTGACTGATGACCCGTCGCGGGACTCGGGTCGGGGATTTGTCTTCAGGTAAGGTTGTATTTTAATGAATGAATGAATGAGCCTTAGTAGATATGAGGCGATATGATATTTGAATATGATTTATATGCAATTAGTCACATGATAGGATGTTTTTCCCGTGACTGTTTAATTATATGGTTGGTGTTGTGTTGACTAAGTACCCATAGAGAATTATGAGTATATGGCGTCTTGACCATTCTAATTCTAAATGAGTATCTTGGAACATGACATTGATAGGCCCGTACTATCTTTAACGAGTATATAGTTCACTGCTTGATAGCTTTTGTGTCACGGCCTGGGGGGCTTATCTCCAAGTCGGGGCATGGCATCCTAAGAGTTCCGCTTTGGGAAGGGAGCCAGCTTAAGTACGAGCCATCTCTGCTTAGGGGGTCGCCTAGCAGAGTTTCTTGTGTACGGTTATGTCATGAGACGGGGAATGGAATAGCTGTTGTCGCTAGGTCTGATCAGTCTAGGACTAGGATGTTTTCCTACCTTGTGGTATAGCCTCGAGTTACAGAAGTCTTCTATTAACTGTACTAGGAACGTATGCCTGTTTGTAGAAGTATTGGTCTTTCATGTTTGTATGATTCTATGAGTTCTAGAAGGTGAGATGCAAGCCGGCTAGGATTGATAGAGTTTGGATTACCGGTTGTTGACTGATTCACATGATTACGTGTTGATTAGGGTTTGAGTGTATCATGGCCATGTTTCTGAGAGGAACCTCTGAGCTAGCATACCAGCTTCCCTACCTCGAGTTATAGTTTATTATCGGTTTCACATGATAGCTTTCACATGCTAGGTTATTTGTTAGTTATCTGTTTCATAACATGAAAAGCATATCATATATGTTAAAGTTTTGTATTGTTCCATATACATTGCTTTTATGTTATTCATGTTTTATTAAACTTGACATTTCGTGGCTGGGAGGACTCGGAGTTACTCCCCACTGACTGTGGCTTCCGTGTTTATATTTAATGCGGTCGAACAGGTGGTGAATGCATATTTGGGGTACATTGACGAGCTAGCGAGCGAAGTATTTACCTTGGACCTATATTCGGTTCTTAGATTGTAGATTATTATACACTCTTTTATTTCCGTATTTATACGGGAGATATGTCTCCCGTCTTGTATAATTCTTATGTATAATATTATTTCCGTTTTGTAATGACCCTTTTTATTTATGACACCCTTCGTTATGTATTTAAATTATTTTTTTTCTTTCCGCAAATTTGAGGGTGTCACAGTTGGTATCAGAGCATTTTTTCTCCCGACGCACGTTTGTGTACCCTTGTATAAATAACTTGACCTTAATAAAATAATAAACTTGTGAGATAGAAGGGTAGGATGGGTAGATTAGGATTTATGTTGTAGTCTATTTGTTTATGCTAATTGTTAGGAGTGACTTAATTTGTTTTGTTTCTTATGAAGATGGTTGGACCTCATATAGAAGAGATCGTTTACTGCCAACCAGGTCCCTCCTCATAAAGAAGACAATTGCCAAGGAGGCTATGCTTGGGTGGCTAGCCAGATTGCTAGGAGCAATATTACGCCTTAGGGTGGAATATGTGTTACCTAGAAGGAGTATCCTCTACGGAAGATTTGAAGATTTATACGCCTAATTGAAGTGAATTCCTTCTTCATCTATGAATTCTCTCGTCCTTATAATATTATGCCCTGTTCCTTCTATCTAGGTGTTTTTTTTTTCTCCTCCAACCTATTTACCTCTTGGAAATTACTCTTAATAGTTCCTCCATCTTAACATTGGTATCCTTACCTCCCTCTGGTAACATTTTTCTGGATGTCATAACCATCGGTTTGTGGTATATTATACTTAGTCGGAAGAACTTTAAATTTTGTGGAATATTAGTGTTAGGTAGAATGAACTTGTGATTTGAGGAAATATGTTTATATCTAATTTCACCGATAATGGTGTGAGAGTTTGGTATCCTTGAGGAAGGTGTGGTAAGGTATGTTTAATGATTTTAATGCTTGAAGCTTGTCATGACTTGTGTGTAAATAGTTCATGATATTCGAAGGTGTAAAGTCGAATAAGTTGGCTATTGCTTCTTAACTCATTGGTAATTTAGTCTTTTGTAATTAGAAGTTTAGTATTGGTTTGAAGTCCATGCTTATGATATGTCTATTGTGGAGTAAATAAGAAGTTTCGAATATGGTACCTAACCATCCTATTAAGCTAGTTCCGTGTTTAGAGGATTACAAGGATTTGAGAATAAACTTAGGATGAAATTCTCCTAGTGGTTTTGGACTATGAAAGCTTGAAGTTGCAATATCATTTCTTTTTGAGGATCGAATTAAGCTTAATGATAGTTGTAGTGGTGGTAGGAAGTTGGGTGATTTTTATGTTATTTGGAAATTTGTTGTCGTTAAATGTTGGACCCTAACGAGAATAATTACCTTGAGGAATTTTGGATTTGGATGACCAAACTTGAGGAATATTGTTATAAGCAAAAAAAAAAAAAAAAAAAACCGATGTATTGAGAGTTTAGAAGAGATAGATAAATTGATTACGGTCACATTTGCCTATGTTTGGCAACAGTTAAGTGAAATAAGTTTTGTGTGACTAATCTCTTTGAGGTTTCGAGATTCAACTTTTGAGGATGAGAGTGTTCATTGTAAATAAGTTGGGGTAATGAATTTTTGGAATAAATTGGATTAAAGGATTTCATAGTGAGTCCTTTACTTTGTGGTTGTTAGCGGTCTTGTTTCCTTAATTATAAATATTTTGATGGTGATTTCCAATAATAGTTTCGATGGACCTTAGAAGATTTTAATTGAATTGGAATAATTGGGAATTGCGACTCATGTGGCATGCTTATGAAATATCTTGGTAGGAATCCGATTATTGAAATGTTGAGGATATATTGCACTCTCTTGAGGACTAGTTTACTTGTACAGTTAGTATTGTCGAGTTACAATCGACATTAGAATTTTCATAGAGGGAAGATAGTATTGGGGTTCATCCTTCGTTCTTCTTTCTTCTTTCTTTCTTTCTTTCTTTCTTCTTTCTATTCGATTTATTCTTTCGAATATTCCGTTCCTTCTATCGAATATCAGTTCTGTTAGGAAGATCATTAGAAGCTTTAGTTAGAAATTTTAGGCATAGATAGTAAGTTATTATCTTCCTATGAAAATTTTATTAAAAGTTTTATAAAATGTTTTATGATTTCAGTATTTACCGTGCAAGAGGAGTGTGAGACTTGTTATTGGAACGTTCGATAACTAGTTTTATCCCCCCCCTACTTTATGGATGCGAAATTGTAGCTTTTAAGATCTTTGATTGAGACGAGGTTTTTGCGGCGCGACTAGAACCTTCAGTTTCATTGATAAGACCCTATATTTTTATTACAAGGATATTCTTAACAGTTTTGAATTGACCTACATATATGTTACTTTCCTTCTTCTAAGTTTCGAGGACTAAACTTTTTAAAAGGAGGGGTGATTGTAACAACCCGAAAAGTACCCGATTTTTCTAGTAAAAAATATTTACTAACACTTTTCAGTAGAACTTAAGTTTTTAAAATAAGAATTTTTGTTCCGAGTCTTATTTTGAAATTCCGCGTTCGTATTTGGAATTTCTGAGAGATTTCATGAAAAGACTGTTTTTAGTCATCTTTGACTTTTCTTGACTTTTAAGTCGGCTTTGACTTTCCTTGACTTTTTAAAGTCGTCATTGACTTTTTCTTGACTTTTAAGTCGTCATAAACTTTTCTTAAACTTTTAAGTCATTTTGACTTTTCTCGACTTTTAAGTCGACTTTGACTTTCGTTGACTTTTCCCGACTCGCCTGGTAAGTTTGAAGACCGAAATTTTATTTAAAAAAATAATATTTTTAATTTATTTTTATTAAGATTTATTAAGAGTTATCATAATTTAATATAATTATTTTGAATTTATTCGGAATTTAAAGAATAACTTTTACGGTTTAATTCCGAACGTCATTTAACGATTCCCGAGTCATCGTAAATCCCGAAACAAAACCGAAACTCGACTTTGGCATGAGTCACACGCCCATGTCATCGTTTTCCACTCACTTGAGATATTTTATTTGTTTAGATTAAACTAATACAAATATCTTAGATATTTGTTACTTTATCGATCCGTCAGTTTAAATTACGCAAATCGATAAATCAGACCCGATTGCTCACCAAACCACACGGTTTTCCCTCTCTCTTAGACCTTGATATTTTCTTTCTTTTCATTACAATAACATAATATCTTGATATTTAATTCAATTAACTTAATATCTAATTAATTACGGTAATATAATTATTATACCGGGTCAATTCCATAACAGCAATTTCAAAACCCAACTCACTATTTTGCTCTATATTACACGGCACTCCAACTCCCACTTTACTCACTAACAACTTTTCATTTTTCAACAAATCAAATTAAGATCTAAATATCACTTTCTTCATCGTTCTTCATTTGTTCTTCGTGTTCTTCAATTGTTCTTCATCGTTCTTGAGCAAAACCTTCATAACATCTTCATTTCTTAATTAAATCCGTCCTAACTTATATTTCTAGACTCTCCTCTTCGCTCCCCATCTTCACGTACGGTTTTATTTCAATTCCGACAAAATCGTTTTCAACACTTTAATTATGGAAAATCATATTTTAAGTTCTAATAATGTTTTTCTTGTCATTTCTTATAGGGGAAGATTTTGAAGACGAGTTTGGAGACTCGTATATTTTGGGTGAAGATTAGTAGAAGGGTTCTTATTATATATACTTCTTATGATTTTGGTGCTAATTGTTTTGCTAGCTAAGGTAACAATTCCGTTTTACTCGACGAATAAATGTCACATAGCCTTTAGTTTTTGGTTCATGTTATGGTTAATTATGATTTTAGTTAGTAACATAGCCTTTAGCTTTTGTTTCTTTAGTTTTTGGTTCATCTTTGGTTTAGTTCATGTTTTCATGATTTATGGATTTTTAGTAGTAATATGATAAGTAGGATGATTTTTATGTTGTATGGAGTTTTCATGTTGTTTAGTGTTCTTTATGAATTTTGATGATTTTTCATAAGTTATGATTTTTATGTTGTGTAGGAAATTTATAATATGTTTAATGTTCTTTATGAATTTTGATGATTTTTCATAAGTTATGATTTTTATGTTGTGTAGGAAATTTTTAACATGTTTAGTGTTCTTGAGGAATTTGGATGAATTAATTGTTAAATCATGATTTTTGTATGATTGATGGTTGTTTTGGATGTTTAAAAATGGATGTTGTTAATTAAAAACATGTTAGAATTAATTTGGAAAAAGGGGTTGTTGTTTTGGGTGGTGGCCGGAAATGGTGGTGGTTGTGAACCGGACCAAACCAGCCGGTCCAGGCCGGTTCAGACCCGGTCTGGGTTGGTCCATGGTGGGTCCGGGTTTTGGTCTTTGGGTTGTGTCGATGTTTGATTGTTTAATTGTTGTTTTGACGGGTTTTAATTATGTTAAAGCATGCGGGAAATATTAGAAATCGGTTTTAGAAAAATTAAAGCAAAACAGCCCATTTTTAGCAAAACAGGCCGTGGGGCCCATCCAGGCCCATGTGGGGTCCGGCCCAACTCAGCCCGTGGGTCCCACTTTGGGACTTGTGACGGTTTTTGAGTTATCGTCATTTTTATCGTGTTTTGTAATATTTAGCAAGTGGGAAATATTAATAAGTAAAATATTTAATTAAAAAAGTTTTTCATAAAATTATTATTTCTCACATGTTAGAAATTATAATACGAGATCGTAGTTTAAATTGATATTCTTTAAGTCAAACGGGTTTTTGGTATGATATATTAATTCACATGTTAGAAGTTAATAAAATAACATGTAATGAATATGTTGATTGTTATGTCTTAGTCTATGTGATAAAGACTCTGTTTCTAGCCGGTTTGATCCAACGGGTTTGGTCAAACTAAGATCTAGTCAGCCCCGATTTGACTGATGACCCGTCGCGGGACTCGGGTCGGGGGTTTGTCTTCAAGTAAGGTTTTATTTAATTAATGAATTAGCCTTAGTAGATAT
>JAIUZE010047663.1:0-19030 GCA_022085475.1 Heliosperma pusillum | reverse complement strand
TTGATTTAATTAACTTAATATCTAATTAATTATCTTATTATAATAATAAAACCCGAGTCAATTCCGTAACAACAATTTCAAAACCAGACTCCATTTTTCCCTATAATTACACGGCACTCCCACCCCACTTTACTCACTAACTACTTTTTCATTTTACACTAAATCAACTTAAGATCAAATTAACACTTTCTTTAATATAATCAAAATCGTTCTTGGTGTTCTTGAGCGTTCTTCATCGTTCTTGAGCAAAATTGTCACAAAACATTCGTTACTTGTTCAAATCCGTCCTAACTTATATTTCTAGAATCTCCTCTTCGCTCTCCATCTTCAAGTACGGTTTATTTTCAATTCCGACAAAATCGTTTTCAACACGTTAATTATGGAAAATCAAGTTTTAATTCTAACAATATTATTCTTGTCATTTCTTATAGGGGAAGATTTTGAAGACGAGTTTGGTGACTCGTATATATTAGAAGAAGACTAGTAGACGGGTTTCTTATTTCTTAGTTCTTATATTTTGGGTGCTACTTGATTTTGTGCTAGCTAAGGTAACGATTCCAAGTTACTCGACGAATTAATGTTACATATCTTTTGTTTTTAGTTCATGTTATTGTTATTTATGGTTTTGGGTAGTAACATGATAAGTTATTATTTTATTATGTTGTATGAATTTTTGGCATGTTTAGTGTTCTTGACATATTGGGATGATTTGTTAAAAATCATGATTTTTGTATGGATGATTGTTAAAATGGTTGTTTGTTAATTAAAACATGTTAGAAATAATTTAGAGTTGATGTTGGTGGTGGCCGTAGGGGGCTGTTGTGGTGGCTGGAAAACCGGGCCAAACCAGGCCGGTTCAGGCCGGTTCAGACCCGGTCCAGCCCGGTCTGGTTGGTCCGTGTTTTGGTTCTTTGGGTTTTTGTCGATACTTGATTGTTTTGTTGTTATTTTGACGGGTTTTAAATATGTTAAGCATGCGGGGAATATTAAGAAACGGTTTTTAGAAAAGATGACCAAAACCGGTCCAAAATGAACCGTGGGTCCCCTTGGACTTGTGACGGTTTTAGAGTATTGTTATTTTAGCGTGTTTTGTAATATTTAGCAAGTGGGAAATTTTAATAAGTAAATTATTTAATTAAAAGCTTTTCATTGTATTATTATTTCTCACATGTTAGAAATTATAATACGAGATTTCAGTTTAATTTGATATCATGTAAGTCAAGCGGGTTTTCGTATGAATTAATAATTCACATGTTAGAAATTGAATGAAATAGCATGAAATGAATGTGATATTCTTATGTTCAAGCCTCGATGGCTAAGACTCTGTTTCTAGCCGGTTTGACCAAACGGGTTTAGTATTTGTATATCTGAAGAGGATTTGGAAGAACTATGATGTTGATAAGGAGGAAGAAACTCATCCCTGATATAACAACTCATGCGCCTTTAAATCCAGGTAAGACAATTTTTCAGTTAACAGAGGAAGATGTGTTGCCTGAGATTAAATTTTTGTCTTCGTCCCTTTTTAGATATATACTAGGTGCTAATCCACCGTGGATTTTAGTATTTGTATATCTGAAGAGGATTTGGAAGAACTATGATGTTGATACAATCTCATTTATGCCGAATGGAGTCTTTATTGTAAGATTTAAAACTGTGGACAAGATGAAAGAAGTGGTTAGACAGGGACACTTTATGTTTGATAACAAACTTGTAATCATACATGAATGGAGCCCAATTGTAGATTTGGTTAAACATGATGTTAGCAGTGTTCCCACATGGATTAAATTAAATGGTCTTGATCTGAAATTCTGGGGGAATGAAAGTTTGAGCAAGATTAGTGGTTTGATTGGGAAGTTTGTTCACTGATATGAATCCACTTGTAATAAAACATTTCTGGAGTATGCTAGAATGCTGGTGGATGTTCAGGTTGGATAGGAAATCCCTAATTCGTTATAGTTCAAAGATGAGAAGGGTAAGGAGCATGTAATAAAGGTAGATTATGACTGGACTCCGGTTCAATGCACTCAGTGCAAGGGTATTAGACACCTTAAGGAGAAATGTAGGATGAAAAGGAGCCAATTAAGATGAAACAAGTCGGGAAGGTAAAGGAGGTGGTTAAACAAGTAGATAAGGATAAAGGTAAAGCAACCATGATAGCTGAAACACCTATTATGCTTAGGAACATTGTATCTAGATCTGCTACAGGTATACTTGCCAATCTGATGAGAAAGGATGGATAGGGTCCTTCGTTTGTTACTAGAGGAAACACTTTTCTTGAAGCTCTGAATATGGCTAATTATAAATCTGTTCAATTGAAGAAGGGAGCTGGAGCACGTTCAGGAGGAGTGTTGGATAATGGCTAATATTGGTTTTTCGAACGTTAGAGGTCTTAACAGCCTGAATAAACAAAAAGAAATAAAATGGTTCTCGCACAATAATAATATGAGGCTGGTTGGGCTTATTGAAACAAAGGTTAAGTCTAGTAATTGGAATAAATTAAGGAATAATATATGCAATGATTGGGCTATTTGTAATAATAATTCTACTGCTACTGGTGGGTAGATATGGTTACTTTGGAATCCTATTCTTTTTTAGGTTGATATTCTAGATAGCAGTCCCTAAACAATCTATATTAAGATTATCCTTAGGGAAAATCAGAAGGAATTTTATCTAACTCTAGTGTATGGGTATAATAAGCATGCGGAGAGAGTTGACCTTTGGAATAGGCTTCAGTGCTATAGTGGAAGTATTAAAGATTTATGGTTGGCAGGTGCAGACTATAATAATGTTCTTTTTCCTGCTAAGAGACTAGGGGCAGAGGTTACTTTGGCTGATTTTCGACCTTTTCAAGATTGTGTGAATCAGTGTGGTTTATATGATATTAAGGCTATTAGATCTTACTTCACTTGGAATAATAAACATGAGGTTGATACTCTGGTTTATAGTAGTATTGATAAATGCTTAATCAATGATGAATGGATGATTAACTTTCCTAACTCTTATGCTTACTTCATGGCTGAGGGTTATTTTGATCATTACCCTTGTGTTATCTACCTATCTGGTCCTCCCACAAATAGGAAGCCTACCTTCAAGTATTTCAACATGTAGGCTTTGGACAATAATTTTAAACAGGTGTTGATTAATGGTTGGAACAAAGTCATTGTTTGGACAAAAATGTATCAAGCAAGCTTAAGGGGTTTAAATAAGATCTCAAAAGTTTAAATAAGGGGAATCTTGGTGATATTGAAAATAATATTAAGGTAGCTAGGCTAGCTTTGACTAAACTCTCGGAAGACTTAAGGGGGAATCCTTTGGACCCCACTCTGGTTGCTATTGAGAAGGAGCTATCTAATGAATACATCATTGGGGCCTGGGTTAGGCGGTAGTGGCTCAGTCAAGTACTTGAGCTTACCGTCAGTAATGGAAGCATTCCGTAATGCTGCCTCCCAGTCCGCAAAGTTGGACCCCTTATTCTTCAGTCGCGTTGACTGATTCATATTGTCCATGAAAATCTTAAGCCAGGACTCACGTCCGAGCGTGGCACTTGGCATTGGGTCATCAGTATGGCCAGCCATTTGTTATTAGCAGTTATATCTGTATATAACGAATTTAAAAACTGTGAAAAAGAAAATAAATATGATAAGTATTCATCGATTTAAATTTAAGTCTAATGCAAAAACTGTTTAATGCGATGACTCGTGCATTTATACAATTGACCTTCCTCAAGAATTATATAAATGATCCCAAGACTCAATTTTTGTAAATTAATAAGCCAACCTCTTGGCTAATTCTACTTTAAGAATTCCTGGTAGATAAATTTCTGTAAATTCTATCTTAAGTTCATCATAATCACGAGATATTACTCGTACTATAATGTTGAGATAAAAATAGGTCAATACTCACTACTTACCCAACGTAGAAGGGGTCATATTATGACTTCCGACGAAGAAGGGGTTCATAGTAGTTTTCCCTATAAAGACTAGTCTCAATTTTAGTTATAGGGGAAGGTCCCAACATCTTAACTTTAATTCATTTTAAGTGAACGAATGTCTAGCATCTCGAGAATGATTTAAACTAAGGTGATGGCCCTAAAAGCGAGTGACATCTGTATGTCCATGATTAAATATTCAAACTATATGAATCATTTTTCATGCATTTTAGGTGGTTTGGTTTAGGCGGAATATGATGCAATTATCTATCATGTGAAAGAGAATGAGAGCGAGAAAATACGTAAACTATTACAACGGTCCTATTGTGGCCTATCTACCAAAATGAACAGTAAATACAAGTTTGGAATCCATCCTTATGGACCCGAGAAGCTTGACTTGATGTTCCATCTTGGTCCATGTAGCGGGAGTGAGCATCCGATCTCCGTCTCTAGTCTTCTTAAAATTACATTTCAAAATTACAAAAATAAACCTATTTACATTCTAATTCCCAAAACATAATTAAAAGAAAAAGATATGAGATCTCAAAAATACATCCAAACCATGTTTCCATCATTACGAAAACATGATTAACTAAGGCCACACTAGGTATTACATTTTAAACCAATTGCAAAAATACGTAAATAAAATCATTCATTCATTCAAACAACATAAATAAAATGCATCAACTAAATAAATTATTCATTCAAGACATAATTCCGTAATTATGTAGAGTAATTTATCCAAACCACCTTTTAAACTGATTAAATTATGTGATTATTCCGTAATAAGTCACAAAATTCGTATCAAACAAATCCAACTTTAACATTATTTTAAACTGCTTTAAAATAATTAGGTATCATATAATTGCGAACCGATTCACAAAAAACGAAAAAAAAAATTATTAATTTTTTTTCGGTACGGGTACTGTTCACAGCCAGGAAAATTTTTTTTTTTTTTTTTTTTTCGAAAACAGCAGTACGGGTACTGTTCACAGAACAGCAGCAAAAGTTTTATTTTTTTTTCAAAGAACAGCAGCAAAAAAAATTTTTTTTTTTTTTTTTTCGATTTAATTTACAAAAAAAAAAACTATGATGAATATAAATCGTTTATGGTTGCTATTAGAACAAGATTAGCATATTAATTAAAGAAACAAGATCAATCGTATATGCTAAAAACTATATAGCACAAAAAAACAAATTTTTAATCTCATCAACAAAACGAATCCATTTACGTTTTAATTTAATCTTTATTAAATCAAACATCTACAAATTTTTCATATGATTATTCTAACCGATTAAAATACCAATATGAAAAATCAAATGGAACAAGAACAACCAAAATCGAAGGCGAAAAAAAAAAATGAAACTACACGGCACATAAAAAAAAACAGTCCGTTGTAAATTTTTTTTTTTCGACGCAAAACAAGATGCAAAATCCATAATATGAAATTCATAAAATATAATTTTGTAGCCTTTGGCTCTGATACCACTTGTGGGAAAATATCCGTATATTTCACCTCTAAATTTCAGGATTATAACAAAATTATAAGATACGAAATAACGAGTCATATATGAAAATAACAATATGAATAAGAGATAAAAATCAACCTTTGGTCCTTGCAAATTGGCTTAAGAACAATATCAAAAGTATGATATCTCCTACTAGTTGCACCCAAAATGCTCCTTGATATGCCTTAATCGTGCTAGAACGATTATACAAAATTACCGCTAATTTTATGTGAGGTTTGATGATAGATCTAGAGAGGAAAAATTAAGAGAAAAAAATCACCCTAGTCCTTTTGTTTGTGCCGTCACTCCCCTAAAAAAAATCCTAGGTATTTTCTTTTTATTCTCTTTTTATTCTCTAGCTAGGTTTTCCTAAAATAAGAAATTGCAATTTGGATCCTTTCCAAACCGATTTGGACCGAATAGATATATCCATTTATTGCTTCATAGTTTTTGGTCACCTCTATTAAATAACATCCATTGTATTATTATAATTATCGTCACTAATATCGTCATCTTATTAATAAGTCCACTCAACCTTTTGTAGTCGATTTATTAATACTTGTCTGACAATATTTACAATAATTATTACGAGTAATACATTTGCTTAATTAAATATAACGGTTTATATTTAATCACGAATTAACTGATTAGTTCGTTTAAGCTAACATTATTTAAATTAATTAAATATAACAGTTTATATTCAATTTACGAATTAACAGTTTAATCCGTCTATCATCATCATTTTTGACTAACCTTTTAGTCAAATACATCGACTAACCTTTTAGTCGTATAAGGCATCAATATGACTATATTATTCATATAATCACATCTCTCAGACACATCCTATAGGTGTGACTTATAGGGACCAGTTGATCACCGCCATAATAAAATGACAATAACGTCAAACTTCTAGCGAGCCAACCGTTATTGATAAACGTTAATCAACTGATTATTATACAAAGTATACCCTGTGAACCTACAGAGATTTATTTATGTTATTGCACTAACTGTGGAGGACACTGGCTCCAACAATATCAGCATTCCAGAAAGAGTTAGTAGTTTAATGTAGCTATTATTTACTTTTTTTCATTAGAGCTGATATCTTTTCTGCTATATATGATCGATGTTGCTATGTATGCCTATACTGTTGTTACCCTACTGATCGATGTCTTTTATTTGTTTTATCCGCAGTATTTAATCAACACGCCACATGTCCCTGAGTACGCTAAGCACTATATAGACGAGGTAAGGGACTTGTGGGGCAAATACGTCCTTGAACATTATGGTTAGAAAGAATAAATGAAACTTAGATTATTTTGGAAGCAGATAGGGAACTTTAATTTGTAGAAGTCATTAGAGCAAATTGTAAGTATGAATTGCTCTGAAGGAGATCATTTTGGTTGTATATATCATTTTGCTGCTGCTGTACATGAATTGCTCTGTACATGAATTGCTCTGATTTATATATAGATATATCATTTTGCTGAAAGTGGTTTATGCGTGCTGCTACTGCTGCTGATTTATGCAGGATTTTCACTGGCAGGGGAACAAATTACAATTTTTTCAAAAACAATAATAAAAATAATAACAACGGTTTTTCAAAACTCATTAAAAGCGTTGTAACATATTTCCCACCAAAAATAATCATACCTTTAACAACGGTGTATTCTAAAATACCTGTTGTTATTAAAACTTTCCACAACGGCTTCTTTATTATACACCGCTGTAATTAACAATATTCACAACGGGTTTTAAAAACTAAAGCGTTGTTATAATCTTTCCGCCACCAAAACTAATCATACCTGTAACAACGGTTTTAGTAAACAGACCGTTGTTACATATTTCCCACCAAAACTATTCACACGTTTTAACAACGGTGTATTCTGATATACCTGTTGTTATTAAAGCTTTTCACAACGGCTTGATTAATATACTCCGTTGTAATTAACTATATTCACAACGGGTTTGAAAAACAATAGCGTTATTATAATCTTTCCCAACAAAACTAATCATACCTTTAACAACGGTTTCATTTAACATAACCGTTTTTGTATCTTTCCCACCATAATTATTCACACGTTTTAACAACAGTTATCTAGTAATAACAACGACTCTGTACCGTTGTTAAAACGATTCACAACGGTATTGTCATTAAATAGGAACCGTTGTTAAAAACTTTAACAACGGAGGCTTTAACAACGTCCGCTTTTTAATATTACAACGGTTTTTAACCGTTGTCATAGCCTGCTTTTGTAGTAGTGAGAAGATGGGTTTTCTTCGCCTCAAGCCACTGCCAAAAAACTATCATCTCGGAACTAGAGACCTTGTCCCGACCACCCTTTCTTGGTAAAATAGTGTTCCAAAGAAAATTAAAAAAGAATTTCATTTTAGGAGAGAAGTTATGTGTGAACACATGATCAACGGACGACACACCCTGATCAAAATACCTTTTCACCACCATCTTCTCCTCCTTAGTAACATTGTTCCACTCTTGACTCGGGTTAATTTTGATTCCATCATCAGTAACCCCAAACGCCGAGCAAAAGTCCGAGACAGAGACAACGACATCCTGACCATTAACCACGACATGCAAAGACCCATTTTGAAAAGAAACAGAGGCGTAAAACTGAATTACCTCAATTGGGTAGATGAGACTCAAAAACTGACATATTTCGGACCATCCCAGAAAATCCAAGAATTGATCAAAGAACCAAAAAGCTTCTGCCTTGTCATGCCACCCTTTGAGATAAAACCGGCAGCCGTGAATGGAGTAGTTTTTGACTCTGTTAACAAGAGTTCGTTCACTGTTAATGCGACGAACCTTGTCAAGCCCGACCTTCATTGCATGAGGCATGGCTTCTCGGAACTGGGGCATGCTTATGCCATCAATTCCTCGAACCACTGGTACAGGATTATCATCCTCATCCTCCTGATTTCATGCCTTCCCTTTACCCTTGTCTACCTTGCAGCGTTTCAAAATATTGGCTTCCCCTCGAGAACTGGATGGAGTATCGGTATGAGTGTTGGGGGGAGAAACAGAGGGAGGTTTGGGTGGGTAAGTTTGGATGAGCGAGTCGTCCGTAGACGAGTCGCAGGGGTAGAGGGTTTGGAGTTCATGGTTGAGGAAGAGAGGTGAGGAGTTGTGTGGGAAAGCAAAGAAGGAGAGAGAGATAGTGAAGAGAAAGGGAGGAAGGTTTTTGAAAAAGGTGATGTATGATGATGATGGGAAGTGGTAATATTTATGGGTAATTATGAAAAGTGAAAGGGTATGTTAGGGTAGAAATAGGGTAGAGTAGACCGGCTTGGAAAGATTCTCTTTCCTTATTTTTTTTTATAGATAAGGAAATAAGATAAAATCTAGGGTAGGTAAAGGTATAAGATATGGCTAGATTTTAGGAAAGGGTATATTTTGTGAAGTTTTGGTAAGCTAGGAAATCATTGATTTATATTTAACAAAAGATAAAATGAGACTTAGACGGAAATATTATAATGTAATAATATAAAAGTGTAACATGCATAAACTTGCAGCGGAAAATACGGACAGAGTCATATAATCTCATCAAAGTCTAGTCAATCATAGAGTGAAGAAAACATTATGACAAGTTTAATTGTCACCGATTAAACCAAGTTCCAACCATAAAGTCTCAAAACGTTATCTAGCGAACGCCTTAGTTAGAATATATGCTTATTGTTTTTCGTACTACAAAATTCAAGTCGTATATTACCCTTTTCTACATGGTGTCTAAGAAAGTGGTGTCGAATTTCTATGGGTATTGTACGTGAGTGTTGTGCGGGATTTTTCGAAATAATTATAACACTCGTATTATCACATAAAATAGGAACACAACCAACATTCACACCATAATCAGATAATTGTTTCTGAAGCCAAAGTAATTGAGAAGATACCAAAGCTGTAGCAATATATTCAGCTTCTACAGTAGATAAGGCAACCGAAATCTATTTCTTTGACCCCCCCCCCCCCCCAAGAGATTATACATAGTCCAACAAACGTAGCTATGCCAGACGTACTTTTTTTGTCAAGTGAACAACCTGCATAATCTGCATCTGAATACCTTATGAGATCGAAGTTACATTCGAGAGGGTACCATATATATAATTAGGTATACCAATTAAATACCTCAAAATTGTTTTAACTGCAACCATATGTGATTCTTTAGCGCACGATTGAAATCGAGCACAAACACACACACCAAACATAATACCTGGTCTACTTGAAGTTAGATAGAGAGGTGAGTCAATCATACCTCGATAAGTCGTCTCATCGACAGACTTACCATCTTCATCTTTCCTTAGTTTCTTATCCGTGACCATAAGAGTTGCCATATGATGAGAATTTTCCAATCCAAATAATCTGGTCAGCTCTTTGATGTATTTTTGTTGGTGTATCTTTATACCTTCCTTTGTTTGTTGGATTAGTAGTCCAAGGAAGAACTTCAGTTCTCCCATCATGCTCATCTTAAATTTTGAGGTCATCAATTCTGAAAAATAATCACAGAGTTTATCATTAGTTGAACCAAAAAAAAATCAACAACGTAAATTTGTACAACTAATAAATCTGAGCCCTTGGATTTTAGGAACACGGTTTTATCGACATATCCTCTTTTAAAATCCTTTTGTAGTAAGAATTTTGACAATCTGTCGTCCCAAGCCCTTGCTGCTTGTTTCAAACCATACAAGGCTTTATCTAATTTAAAAACATGGTTTTGAAACTTGCTATCCAAAAATCCGGCGGGTTGCTCAACAAAGACTTCTTCTTCTAAGTATTTGTTAAGGAACGCGGTCTTAACGTCCATTTGAAATAATTTAAGTCTTTTGTGAGCTGCAAATGCTATTAAGAGTCTAACAGCCTCAAGTCGAGCTACGGCAGCGAATGTTTCATCGTAGTCAATCCCTTCTTGTTGATTGTATCCTTGAACAACCAATCGAGCTTTGTTTTGCACAATGACTCTCGTGTCATCTAGCTTGTTTCTGAACACCCATCTGGTACCAATGACTGATCGTTCATTTGGTCTAGGAACCAAGTGCCAAACTTTGTTCCTTTCAAATTGTTGTAATTCTTCTTGCATAGCAATGATCCAGTCTGGTTCAGTGAGAGCTTCGTGTCTGAACACCTTTTCTTAAATTACCAATGATCAAGTCCATTGGATGAGAGTCCTTATATTTCCATTTCTTGGATGTCTCAGACACTTCTTGATTTGAGTTTGAGGTGGAGGCTTCAAATGGCTAGTAATTAAGGATAGTTTCCCGTAAATCTGATCTTAGGGTTGTAGTTGAATTAGGTATAACCCTGGATTCACTACTATTATCTAAATTTAAGGTTATATCATCATCAGTCATAACCTTAGTATTCATTTTCTTGTTTTGAGAGGAAGTTATAGTATCATAAACTATAACCTCAGCTCTCTTTCCTTTATCATTTGAGGCAATAGCAGTTTCATCGGTTGTGCCTTCGATTTCCTTTTCTTCCTCATCCAATTCTGGAGGATCATTCTTAGATAGTTGGAAGTCTGGTTCATTTACATCTTCTTCATCATCCTACATAGGCTTATCAAACAAATCATTATCATCAAATATGTGTACATACCTCAGTTCTACACCTACCGCCAACCACCTAGTGATGATTGGGCCGCATGTTTGCTACGCGGAACGATTTATGACAATTCGTAAGTTTATCGTCAAGTGATAGCTCAAACACTTGTGTCTACCCCCTTGGTCGTCATCTACGCATCGGTACAGTCGTTTTGACATTTATTAGAGTTCATTTCGAGTCCGCGACAAAAACCGCTTCCTTTTCTAGAAACCGTTTTAAAACTCCAAGTCGGAACGCGCGGAATATTCTGGATATGTTTTTTTAATATTTCAAATTCTATCTTTTTTAAAAAATTATCTCGTATCTTTTAAAAGGGAAGTATTGATCAACCACAATTCTGTAATAGAAACGTGGAAATCTTCCTTCCGCAGAAGGAAACCTCTGTGGAAATGACGCAGCAGGTGCTGCGCTTCTTCGAAAGAATCGCAGTTCCTATTGCGCCTCTTCACAAGCCCGTTTTCTCCGTTTTCATATAATTTGAGTTGTTCTTGAACTCTTCGTATTTTTCTGCTATAAAAGCAGAGTTCCATTCTCATTTTTACGGCATGCGAGTGTTCGCCCTGTCTCTTCTCTCTCTTTGCATTCTAGACCTTGCTCTAAACTATCGACATCTACGTTCTTGATCAATCGATCATGTAAGCTCAGATCCTTCTGGGTACCCGTCACATTATTGCATTGACCAACCAATTTGACCACTACACAATCAATCAATCAATCAATTTAATCAATTCTAGTTCTTTAACTATGACACTTTCTGTATACGTTTCGAGTAGAGCTATCGCTAAAACGTTAACTTAGTATATCTCGTTTCGTCAACAAGTAAGTATGAGGGTGTACATTTCGTCTTTTATTTATTTGTATTGTATTTTTTATTCGTTTAATTAATGTAAGATTCACGTCAGAAATAGATTCAAAATCGATTTCAAATCAAAACCCTTTTAAACAAAATCTTTTTAGTAGTCATCAGACATCGAGAAGAAACGCAAAAGCATTCGCGCCTCTTCGAAGAGTCACAGCACCTGCCGCGCCTTTTCAAGAGGTTGCGTGCTCCTGCTCTTCTTCTTCTTCATTTGGTATCTACTTCTTTGTTTTCCTTTTCTTATTTTCTATTTTCTTCGTACATAAATCAAATTTAATCTTTATTAAATCATTTTGTTCTTGGCATATATCCCTAATAATTCAATATTAGCGGATTTTCGTCTTTAAATCAACTTTGGGTTTTAGAGGTTTGATTTGTTCATGTCATATCTTTGGATTCGTTATTGATAAAAATTATAGTGTAATTAATATGTTAAATCACTTATGCTCGAGTCATAGATTGATAATCCATCGTAAATACACAAAACAACATTAACTGCTTGCGATTCTGACTTCACAGTCAGAATTCAACTCAAGAACAGACTCAACAAGTGATGCTCCTCTTCCTGAGTACGCATCTGTTGCTGCGCCTGTTCTGGGTTGATTTATGTCCCTAAACGTCTGTTTTCGCCTTAACATAGCTTTAATTACGTAATTAATTAACTATTAATCGTATTATCGCTCCTAATCGCCTTTTAGTTTATTCAATTCTTTTCATCTTCTTCAAATCTCCATTTTGAGTGTATTTCTGACGTAGATCCCGTAATCCTTTGTAATCATTGTAATCTCATTTAGTCATTATAATTGTATGATTTCTTTGCCTTTCATAATTAATTAATTCTAAATTCCCAATTTCGACATAATCGAGTGTTAATTACATGTTCATCGACATAGTCTAATTCACATGTTGGGATTAAAACTTTGGATGTTGTATTGCATGCATATAATCGATAACATATCAAATACGAACGATTTCCTTAATCATTAGTAAAGGCAGCTATCGAGGCGGGCGGGTTAGGTGTTCGAACAAAGAGCTTCTTAATACGTACCATCACCCCTTACTCCAGATATCCGTGAGCATCCGTGTTCATTAGCATCCACGAGAGTCATTCTAGGCAAAGAATTCTAATGGTAACGTGTTCTTAGTGTTCATGTCGTTACTTTATGTCTTGACATGGCAGAAAGTATTCGAACGGTTCCAATTTTCCACAAAAATTGGTGGCGACTCCACAAAAGCGTATTTCGACGCTTGTCCTCGGTGCTTCCGTGGTCCCGCCGTGTATCACAATATGACATGTGCACTTTCTTCAATGCATATAGTTCGTTTGTTAAAGTTTTTATATGCCTTGTTATGATCAGAATAACCAATAAAAATTGTCTCGTCACTCCTAGGGTCAAATTTACTTAACCTATTTTTGTCATTGTTATGAACAAAGCATTTGCTCCCAAAGCATCGAAAATGAGATATATTAGGTTTTCGACCTCTAAGGAGTTCGTAAGGGTTTTCTTTAAAATAGGTCTAATCATAGCGCGGTTATGAATGTAGCAAGCAGTGTTAATGGCCTCAGCCCAAAAGTTCCGAGGAAGACCACTACACAAAAGCATTGTTCGAGCCATATCCTCTAAGGTTCTATTCATCCGTTCAACTACACCATTTTGTTGTGGGGTTCGTGGTTCAGATAAATTATGCCCTACGCCATTTTCCCTACAATATTCAATGAAAGCATGATTGTCGAATTCGGTGGAATGATCCGTACGAATTGAAACAAGATTGGACTTATATTTTTTTTCGACGAGTTTCATAAGACAAACAAACTCATCCAAAGTCTCATCTTTTGAGTGTAAGAAGATAGGCGAAACATACCTTGAGTAGTCATCAACAAGAACAAAGACATACAAGGATCCTCCTCTACTTCTTACCTTCATTGAACCACAAAGATCCATATGCAGAAGTTCTAAGGCATGATTCGTGCTTACTACTCTTTTAGGTTTGAAGGATGACCTCACATGCTTACATCTGGCACAAGTGTCACACATCTTTTCTTGTTCGAACTTTATTGTGGGTAGACCTTCAACCAAGTCCCATCGTTTAAGCTTATTCAAAATAAGAGAGCATATGTGACCAAATCTTTTGTGCCATAAGCACAGATCATCTAATGTTACTTTCATGCACGTAAAAGAGTTAGTAGGAATAACATTCAAGTCAATCATATAAACATTTCTTTTGCGATGACCTTCAAGTATCACGCTACTGGTACCTTCAATTATAATGCGAATGTTAATGCGACGAACCTTGTCAAGCCCGGCCTTCATTGCATGAGGCATGGCTTCTCGGAACTGGGGCATGCATATGCCATCAATTCCTCGAACCACTGGTACAGGATTATCATCCTCATCCTCCTGATTTCATGCCTTCCCTTTACCCTTGTCTACCTTGCAGTGTTTCAAAATATTGGCTTCCCCTCGAGAACTGGATGGAGTATCGGTATGAGTGTTGGGGGGAGAATTAGAGGGAGGTTTGGGTGGGTATGTTTGGATGAGCGAGTCGTCTGTAAGCGAGTCGGAGGGGTAGAGGGTTTGGAGTTCATGGTTGAGGAAGAGAGGTGAGGAGTTGTGTGGGAAAGCAAAGAAGGAGAGAGAGAGAGTGAAGAGAAAGGGAGGAAGGTTTTTGCAAAAGGTGATGTATGATGATGATGGGAAGTGGTAATATTTATGGGTAATTATGAAAAGTGAAAGGGTATGTTAGGGTAGAAATAGGGTAGAGTAGACCGGCTTGGAAAGATTCTCTTTCCTTATTTTTTTTTTTATAGATAAGGAAATAAGATAAAATCTAGGGTAGGTAAAGGTATAAGATATGGCTAGATTTTAGGAAAGGGTATATTTTGTGAAATTTTGGTAAGCTAGGAAATCATTGATTTATATTTAACAAAAGATAAAATAAGACTTAGACGGAAATATTATAATGTAATAATATAAAAGTGTAGCATGCATAAACTTGCAGCGGAAAATACGGACACAGTCATATAATCTCATCAAAGTCTAGTCAATCATAGAGTGAAGAAAATATTATGACAAGTTTAATTGTCACCGATTAAACCAAGTTACAACCATAAAGTCTCAAAACGTTATCTAGCGAACGCCTTAGTTAGAATATATGCTTATTGTTTTTCGTACTACAAAATTCAAGTCGTATATTACCCTTTTCTACATGGTGTCTAAGAAAGTGGTGTCGAATTTCTATGGGTAATGTACGTGAGTGTTGTGCGGGATTTTTCGAAATAATAATAGCACTCGTATTATCACATAAAATAGGAACACAACCAACATTCACACCATAATCAGATAATTGTTTCTGAAGCCAAAGTAATTGAGAACATACCAAAGCTGCAGCAATATATTCAGCTTCTACAGTAGATAAGGAAACCGAAATCTAATTCTTTGACCCCCCCCCCAAGAGATTATACATAGTCCAACAAACGTAGCTATGCCAGACGTACTTTTTTTGTCACGTGAACAACCTGCATAATCTGCATCTGAATACCTTATGAGATCGAAGTTACATTCGAGAGGGTACCAAATATTTAATTAGATATACCAATTAAATACCTCAAAATTGTTTTAATTGCAAACCATATGTGATTCTTTAGCGCACGATTGAAATCGAGCACAAACACACACACCAACAATAATACCTGGTCTACTTGAAGTTAGATAGAGAAGTGAGTCAATCATACCTCGATAAGTCGTCTTATCGACAGACTTACCATCTTCATCTTTCGTTAGTTTCTTATCCGTGACCATAAGAGTTGCCATATGATGAGAATTTTCCAATCCAAATTTTCTGGTCAGCTCTTTGATGTATTTTTGTTGGTGTATCTTTATACCTTCCTTTGTTTGTTGGATTAGTAGTCCAAGGAAGAACTTCAGTTCTCCCATCATGCTCATCTTAAATTTTGAGGTCATCAATTCTGAAAAATAATCACAGAGTTTATCATTAGTTAAACCCAAAAAAAATCAACAACGTAAATTTGTACAACTAATAAATCTGAGCCCTTGGATTTTAGGAACACGGTTTTATCGACATATCCTCTTTTAAAATCGTTTTGTAGTAAGAATTTTGACAATCTGTCGTCCCAAGCCCTTGCTGCTTGTTTCAAACCATACAAGGCTTTATCTAATTTAAAAACATGGTTTTGAAACTTGCTATCCAAAAATCCGGGGGGTTGCTCAACAAAGACTTCTTCTTCTAAGTATTTGTTAAGGAACGCGGTCTTAACGTCCATTTGAAATAATTTAAGTCTTTTGTGAGCTGCAAATGCTATTAAGAGTCTAACAGCCTCAAGTCGAGCTACGGCAGCGAATGTTTCATCGTAGTCAATCCCTTCTTGTTGATTGTATCCTTGAACAACCAATCGAGCTTTGTTTTGCACAATGACTCTCGTGTCATCTAGCTTGTTTCTGAACACCCATCTGGTACCAATGACTGATCGTTCATTTGGTCTAGGAACCAAGTGCCAAACTTTGTTCCTTTCAAATTGTTGTAATTCTTCTTGCATAGCAATGATCCAGTCTGGTTCAGTGAGAGCTTCGTGTCTGAACACCTTTTCTTAAATTACCAATGATCAAGTCCATTGGGTGAGAGTCCTTATATTTCCATTTCTTGGATGTCTCAGACACTTCTTCATTTGAGTTTGAGGTGGAGGCTTCAAATGGCTAGTAATTAAGGATAGTTTCCCGTAAATCTGATCTTAGGGTTGTAGTTGAATTAGGTATAACCCTGGATTCACTACTATTATCTAAATTTAAGGTTATATCATCATCAGTCATAACCTTAGTATTCATTTTCTTGTTTTGAGAGGAAGTTATAGTATCATAAACTATAACCTCAGCTCTCTTTCCTTTATCATTTGAGGCAATAGGAGTTTCATCGGTTGTGCCTTCGATTTCCTTTTCTTCCTCATCCAATTCTGGAGGATCATTCTTAGATAGTTGGAAGTCTGGTTCATTTACATCTTCTTCATCATCCTACATAGGCTTATCAAACAAATCATTATCATCAAATATGTGTACATACCTCAGTTCTACACCTACCGCCAACCACCCAGTGATGATTGGGCCGCATGTTTGCTACGCGGAACGATTTATGACAATTCGTAAGTTTATCGTCAAGTGATAGCTCAAACACTTGTGTCTACCCCCTTGGTCGTCATCTACGCATCGGTACAGCCGTTTTGACAGTCATTAGAGTTCATTTCGAGTCCGCGACAAAAACCGCTTCATTTTCTAGAAACCGTTTTAAAACTCTAAGTCGGAACGCGCGGAATATTCTGGATATATTTTTTTAATATTTCAAATTCTATCTTTTTTAAAAAATTATCTCGTATCTTTTAAAAGGGAAGTATTGATCAACCACAATTCTGTAATAGAAACGTGGAAATCTTCCTTCCGCAGATTGAAACCTCTTTGGAAATGACGCAACAGGTGCTGCGCTTCTTCGAAAGAATCGCAGTTCCTATTGCGCCTCTTCACAAGCCCGTTTTCTCCGTTTTCATATAATTTGAGTTGTTCTTGAACTCTTCGTATTTTTCTGCTATAAAAGCAGAGTTCCGTTCTCATTTTTACGGCACGCGAGTGTTCGCCCTGTCTCTTCTCTCTCTTTGCATTCTAGACCTTGATCTAAGCTATTGACATCTACGTTCTTGATCAATTGATCATGTAAGCTCAGATCCTTCTGGGTACCCGTCACATTATTGCATTGACCAACCAATTTGACCACTACACAATCAATCAATCAATCAATCAATCAATTTAATCAATTCTAGTTCTTTAACTAGGGCACTTTCTGTATACGTTTCGAGTAGAGCTATCGCTAAAACGTTAAGTTAGTATATCTCGTTTCGTCAACAAGTAAGTATGAGGGTGTACATTTCGTCTTTTATTTATTTGTATTTTATTTTTTATTCGTTTAATTAATGTAAGATTCACGTCAGAAATAGATTCAAAATCGATTTCAAATCAAAACCCTTTTAAACAAAATCTTTTTAGTAGTCATCAGACATCGAGAAGAAACGCAAAAGCATTCGCGCCTCTTCGAAGAGTCACAGCACCTGCCGCGCCTTTTCCAGAGGCTGCGTGCTCCTGCTCTTCTTCTTCTTCATTTGGTATCTACTTCTTTGTTTTCCTTTTCTTATTTTCTCTTTTCTTCGTACATAAATCAAATTTAATCTTTCGTAAATGATTTTGTTCTTGGCATATATCCCTAATAATTCAATATTAGCGGATTTTCGTCTTTAAATCAACTTTGGGTTTTAGAGGTTTGATTTGTTCATGTCATATCTTTGGATTCGTTATTGATAAAAATTATAGTGTAATTAATATGTTAAATCACTTATGCTCGAGTCATAGATTGATAATCCATCGTAAATACACAAAACAACATTAACTGCTTGCGATTCTTACTTCACAGTCAGAATTCAACTCAAGAACAGACGCAACAAGTGATGCGCCTCTTCCTGAGTACGCATCTGTTGCTGCGCCTGTTCTGGGTTAATTTATGTCCCTAAACGCCTGTTTTCGCCTTAACATAGCTTTAATTACGTAATTAATTAACTATTAATCGTATTATCGCTCCTAATCGTCTTTTAGTTTATTCAATTCTTTTCATCTTCTTCAAATCTCCATTTTGAGTGTATTTCTGACGTAGATCCCGTAATCCTTTGTAATCATTGTAATCTCATTTAGTCATTATAATTGTATGATTTCTTTGCCTTTCATAATTAATTAATTCTAAATTCCCAATTTCGACATAATTGAGTGTTAATTACATGTTCATCGACATAGTCTAATTCACATGTTGGGATTAAAACGTTGGATGTTGTATTGCATGCATATAATCGATAACATATCAAATACGAACGATTTCCTTAATCATTAGTAAAGGCAGCTATCGAGGCGGGCGCGTTAGGTCTTCGAACAAAGAGCTTCTTAATACGTACCATCACCCCTTACTCCAGATATCCGTGAGCATCCATGTTCATTGACATCCACGAGAGTCATTCTAGGCAAAGAATTCTAATGGTAACGAGTTCTTAGTGTTCATGTCGTTACTTTATGTCTTGACATGG
>JAIUZE010047662.1:0-11795 GCA_022085475.1 Heliosperma pusillum | reverse complement strand
AAAAGACAAGGCAAGGGGGGAAGAAACAAAGAGGTTAAATCAGGGCAAAGAGAAGAGCGAAAAGAATAGGTACAATTACATTAATTTACCATTGACCTGGAACGACAAATCCATCTTTCTGATTGATAGTAGAAGTATTGTAGTACAAAATGATAAAACCTAAGATAAAGATTTATACCAAGTGTAATGAAAAATTAGACCAAATCGGCATTTTAATATTTAGAATGATAATAAAACCCTAATTGTGATGACTTTGAAAAGATTTTTGAAGGTCACAATGACTGCATTTTGAAGTGGTACCATTCATATTAATTGACCAAAATAGGGCGCGACAACCTGTTTAAATGCAGTAATATAAAATCCACAATGTAACAGATTGGTCAATTACTAGATCTCAAAAAATGCAACTTGCATTGAACCACTGATATTATCCAACATTTAGAAGCATTTCAATCCAAAAGAATAGAAAGGAAAAGAAGTCACGGAGTAACTAGTGTCGGAAAGTGAATCTTTCTTGAGCAATACTCATAGGGCAGAAATGACATCCAGGAAGTTATATTAAAGATAAATGATTTCTACAAGCTATTCCACAAATAGGCAGGGGTCCTCTAAGATGACATGGAAATAGACATGTCCCACAACCACAATCAAGTAAAGGAAAGGGGGGTAGAAATGAAAATACCAGTGCCATGAAGGCCATAACAGGTAGAGTGAGGAAGATGGATGAAATGACCAGAGATGGAACCACATGGAAGTAATGCTATTGACGCCACTCCTTCCATCCTCTTCTCTCTTTTGCTCTTCTTTGAATCTTCTTCTTCTGTAAAAACCAACAAAATATATTATTATTATTGTTTTGCTAAGAAATTGGAATCAAACAACTAGGTTAACCTAGTCATGGTACCGGGCCGGGTTCGGGCCGGGCCGGGCTGACCCGGTTGCGGGCCGGGCTGACCCGGTTGCGGGCCGGGTTCACCTGGTCTGACCCGGGCCAGGCCCGTTGGGGAGGGCTGGCTGAGCCGGGCCGGGCCGGGCTCTTTGAGTGTTGACCCGGGCCTGGCCCGTGGGGTTGGGGTGGGCGGGTTTATTCAGGGCCGGGCCGGGCCGGGCCAGGCCAGTAGTTCGATTTTTTTTTTTTTTTTGAACTTAAATGCGGAGAAAAGAAAAAAAATAATACGATAATTGGTAGCTTACATAATTAAAATGGTTTACATTCCTCCATAATAGAATCGCCTTACATACTCATGACTTACATAATACGATAATTAAATAATTAGTAACTTACAATCTTACATAATTAAAATGGCATACATTCCTCAGTTCCTTCATAATAGAAACGACTTACATATTAAATGACTACGAATTGAAATATTACATGACGTGGAGAGACAAACTATAACATACATACTATAAAGAACACAATGTAAGAGACAAAATATAAAAGACATAATGGGTTTTTAATTTTTTTTTAAAAAGGGCTTGATCAAAATGAATATAACTCTTTCAAATAATACCAAATTAATTTAAGTTGATATTAAGTAAAAAAATTATAATTATTAAGGTGCCTACGTATCTCGAAAGAATCAAAGCCGACGTAGTTCTTTACTTACCCGACTTACCTTTTTATGGATTGGAGGGGTATCTTTAGTTCCCGGATGATGCATCGGTAGCCACTATCTCGTCGGCTTCTAATGGGTCGAACTCCTTTGCCCCTTGACGTCTTATCTTGGCTAGATCCCAATCTCTTTTGCCCACACACATCTTTACGGTTGGGGGAGCCAAACGAGATCTTTTATCATCTAGAACTCTTCCACCTGCACTAAAAGCGGATTCCGACGCAACCGTAGAAGCGAGAACAACAAGCACATCTCTAGCTATTTTTGATAGTAAGGGGAATTGGATGGAACGGGCTTTCCACCAAAGAAGGATGTTGAAATCCGTATCATTAGTATCAACCCCATGCGTTAAATAATCGTCAAGTTCTTTTGTAGCGAGAGTAGAAGTGGAGGACGATGAGGATTGGGTTCTCCGAAATAAAATAGAATGAAGTTGGTCGTCGAAACGAGCGCTTTTTGTAGTTACGGAACTACTAGAAGAAGACTCCCCCTTATCCTTAGCATAAATCTTACATAATTCACGTAAAACATCAATACATTTTTGGACATATATTTCAACATCAAAGTCGATAATATTAAGCATTTCATAATAAAAGAGTAAACTATTAGTTAAACCTATTTGTTTAACACATGGATCTAATAAGGAAGCTACGCCATATATATATGGAAAAGAAGTAAAATATTTTACCCATTTTGTTTTCATATCATCAACAATTGGTATTAAACATGGTTCAACATTTTCAGCAGTTTTAAAAGCAATAACAATTTTTAAACATTCAAGTATAACTAAATGCACATTAGGCTCGTACACAAGAGAAAAAACGTTGGTGGCATTGTAATACGGTTTTAATAAGTTACAAACATTAGCGGCAATTGTCCACATACTATTATCAATCATTGCATCTTCATCACGTTGGTGACTATTATAAAACTCAGTTAAAACATTTTTATACCTTAAAGCTTGTTTAATCAATTTATATGTCGAGTTCCACCTAGTGGCACAATCGGTACCCCATTGTTTATTTCGTAACCCATGTTTATCACATAATGTTTTCCATTGTGTTTTCATCGATCTAGCATTTCTAGTCCAATTAATACAAGTTTTAATGGGTTCTAAAAGTGGTGCTAAAAAAGCAAGTCCTTCTTGAGCCGACAAATTAATAATATGGGCACAACACCTAACATGCACAAGATCACCATTTAGCAATAAATCATCCATTTGAAGAACATAATCAATACATTTAGTATTAGCCGATGCATTGTCAAAAGAGATGGAGAAAAGCTTTTTAGTCAAATTAAATTTATCTAACGTTTTCTTAAGACGCAAATAAATGTTATAACCGGTGTGTTTTTCTTCCATGATATCAAAAGCAATAATACGTTTTTGTAGAAAAAAATCATTATCAATCCAATGGACGGTAACACACATAAATGGATTATTTTGTTTTGAAGTCCATGTGTCACTAGTTAATGCTACTCTACCATCAAAATTAGCAAAATATGCAATCAATTCTTTTTTTTGTTCTTTATATTGTTCCATAGTACGATCTTTCAAAGTGTGACGGTTAACATGAGAATAAGACGGTTGTAAAGCAAGCCTATTAAAATTTTCCAAATTTACACTTTCACCATAAGTAAAAGGCAACTCTTCAAGATTAACAAAAGTGGCCATATGATCAATCATATTTTTTTGGGAATAAAAGAAAGGCTTACCTCCGCCGGCTTGTTCACTCATGAAACCGCTTAGTTGAGTTTGAGTTTGGCTACCAACACCACTTGCGGTGATACCATGGTCGTTCCTCAAGTGCCGACTCATACTTCCAAACCCGGTTCCAATGGACCAAGCATAAGATTTCATAATCTTTTTTATGTCACGGCAAACCGTGCATACACAACGAAAATGCCTTGGTTTATTTGGGACGGGCACTTTCTCGTAATATTTCCATACATAGGACACTTTTCCTGATGGTTTACTTCCACCCGCTTCTTCTTCTTCTTCTCCTTGTTCAACTTCTTCATTACGGTTAGAACCTACAATAAATTAAAATAATATAATTAGATATGTGAAATTGTGAATCAAAAAAAAATTGTAGTAAAATAAATAATAACACTAATTAAAAATCGAAATTGAAATATAATAATAACACTAATTGAAAAAAAAATTTATTACCCTCTTGAGACGCAAACATGGCTTCAAATTCTTCCGGAGTATAATCTCTTCCCTCTTCCATTTTTTATATAATTATAATTTTTATATTTTTATATAATAGTAAGTATTAAAATTATATTGTAACTATTATAAAAACTTGAAAATTGATATATGTAAAAATGTAGAATAGAATAGATAGAGAAGTGAGAAAGTGTGAGGATTAGTGTTAGAATTAGGGGGTATTTATAGGAAATTAAGTAGGGAAAAAACAAAAAAAAAATTAAAAAAATAAGAAAAATGGCATATAGCCGTTGGGATATAGCCGTTGGGTAGGGCGGGCCAAGGACGGGCCGGGCCGGGCCGGCCAGGAGGGCGGGCTGGGGAGCGGGCTGGGGAGCGGGCCGGGCTATATAATCATGGACCCGGGCCCGGCCAGGGGGGAGGGGCGGGCTGGAACGGGTCTGGCAACGGGCCGGGCCGGGCCGGGTCATAATAGCCAGATGGCCGGGTCGGGCCGGGCTGACCCGCCCTTTTCCCCATGTCTAGGTTAACCTACCCATAAGTATGAATCTCTAACGATTTACCACCGCAAATTGAAGTTTGCAAGTGTTCATCCCAATTTACCACCGCTAATGCTTCCACTCAACTAATAAAAGGAACCATATTTGATTATTATTGCGTGTACATTCGTGTTGGGTAACAGGCGTAATATTGAGCGGAAGCGTGGACCTATTACCCTCTTACGGGAGTGTAATTGTAAAATGGGCTAGACGATAATTAAATACGTCAACAAAATAGAGAATAGTGACACACCGATTTTTTACGTGGAAAACCCCTCTGAATAAGGGTAAAAACCACGGGACCCTTATGCCGCTTAATATCTCCACTATAAGCAAAATAATGGGAATACAATGCCTTTCCTAGTAACCACTAGGAGCTTACAAATATTATTCTGGCTACCCGGATAAACACTCGGACCCTCAGAAATAATATTCTAAATATGTGTGGGACTCAGTCGGAGATTTTACGCCTTTCCGACTGGATACCGTACTGACAGGATTATTTGAGCAGTACCACACTAACTCTCAAACTCTCTGTATTTTTCTCAGTAAGCAGCTTATTTCTTACTTACTGGATTTCTGGGATTGATGTGGATGATTTAGCAATGCTCCGCGCCTTGGTATTTATAGTACTTCTTGCACTGTACGTTTTGCAACTGAGCACACAACTGAGCACTACAAAGTTGAAAACTTGGTACACTACACTAACCTACTACTGACACCGTCCTATGCTCACTGCTTCAACAATCCCATTTTTCTTCATCTCATTTAATGCATGTGGGCCCCACTTGGAGGGACCCATTTATTCCAACAATTCTCCCCCTCCCGACGAGGTGGGGACACCGCCATACCCGCTTTCTTTCGACACACGTCGACCTTTTCCATGGGTAGCGTCTTCGTCATCATATCTGACCCATTGTCGTCGGTATGGATTTTCTCGAGCTCTAGGAGATTGGAATCTAACACATCTCGGATCCAATGATATCTCACATCGATATGCTTGGACCTGGAATGGAAGGTGGGATTCTTTGCGAGATGAATCGCACTCTGACTATCACAATATAGTCGATACTTCCCCTGTTCTTGACCTAACTCTTGTAAGAACTTCTTCATCCATAAGAGTTCCTTACAAGCTTCAGTTACCGCAATGTACTCTGCTTCTGTTGTAGACAGAGCTACACACTTCTGTAATCTGGATTGCCATGATACTGCTCCCCCTGCATAAGTCATCAGGTATCCCGAGGTTGATTTTCGGGAGTCTGGATCTCCGGCTAGATCGGCATCTGTATATCCATCTAACACATGGTCGCCTTGACCAAAACATAAACACATCTTGGAGGTACCGCGCAAATACCTGAGGATCCATTTGACAGCTTCCCAGTGCGCTTTTCCTGGTTTTGAGAGGAACCGGCTAACGACACCAACTGCGTAAGCGATGTCTGGTCTTGTGCACACCATTGCGTACATAAGACTTCCAACTGCAGATGCATAAGGAACTTTCTGCATCTCTTGTTCATCGGCCTCACTTTCAGGACATTGTCGAGAGCTCAACTTGAAATGACCAGCTAGTGGAGAACTTACTGGCTTTGCGTTATGCATGTTGAACCTCTCTAACAGCTTCTCAATATATCTTTCCTGTGACAGCCATATTTTCTTATTCTTCCTGTCACGGGAGATCTTCATTCCAAGGATTTGTTTTGCAGGACCCAAGTCTTTCATAGCAAAGTACTTGGTCATCGCCTTTTTCAGATTGGCGATCTTCATAGTATCACGGCAACGATCAACATATCGTCAACGTACAACAGAAGGATGATATTATCCCCGTCGGGAAACTTTTTCACGAACACACAGTGGTCTGCAGTCGTCTTCTGATAGCCATGATCTATCATGAAGGATTCAAATTTCTTGTACCACTGTCGTGGAGCTTGCTTTAGACCGTACAAGCTCTTGTTCAACCGACACACTAAGTGTTCATTTCCCTTCTCCTCAAACCCCTCGGGCTGCTCCATGAAAATTTCTTCTTCCAAATCACCATGTAGGAAGGCTGTCTTCACGTCGAGTTGTTTGATCTCCATATCCATGCTTGCAGCCATGCCAAGCACAACTCGGATCGAAGACATTTTCACGACCGGTGAAAAGATTTCATCAAAATCTATTCCCTTCTTCTGACTGAACCCTTTCACAACCAGCCTTGCTTTGTACCTTGGTTGTGAGCTATTTTCTTCAGTCTTCAACTTGAACACCCACTTATTCTTGAGTGCTTTCCTGCCCTTTGGCAACTCTACCAGATCATATGTGTGGTTCTCATGCAAGGATTTGATCTCCTCTTGCATGGCTATTTTCCACTCTGTCTGGTGAACATCTGCAATAGCCTCGTTATAAGACTCTGGCTCTCCCCCGTCACTAAGTAATGACCACATGCTTGGTGAAAGGAGGGAATTTGGCCTTCGAGGCCTACCAGATCTCCTCAATTCTTGAGGTTGTTGTTGAGGCTGTTGAATCACTTGATCTTGTGGCGGTTCTGTTCCATCACCATCAGGATCATCGTCGTGATCTTCTCCCCCATGATCATCATTCCTTTCAGGAGCTTTTGGGTCCATATAAGCTGGACTCATGGGGTCAGACTTTGGTTTCTTTGGCTTCTCAAAGTCTTCTATCGTTTGATCTTCGAAGAATACCACATCTCTACTTCTGAAGATCTTCTTGTCTACCGGGTCCCACAGACGATAACCGAACTCTTCCTCCCCATACCCAACGAAGATGCATTGCTTCGTCTTGCTGTCAAGCTTGGCTCTTTCGTCTCTCGGGATATGAGCAAACGCTCTGCATCCGAAGACTCTCAAGTTCTTGTAGGAAACATCTTTTCCTGTCCAGGCTCTCTCTGGGATATCACCATCCAGAGGAACTGAGGGGGATCGGTTAATTAGGTAGACAGCTGTTCTGAGTGCTTCTTTCCAAAATATTTTTGGAAGTTTCGCATGAGAGAGCATGGACCGAATCCTTTCTCCGATTGTCCTATTCATTCTCTCTGCCACACCATTTTGTTGTGGTGTCTTGGGAACCGTTTTCTCGAGCCTAATTCCATGGCTTCGACAATACTCTTCAAACGGACCCCGATACTCACCGCCGTTGTCTGCTCTAACGCTCTTCAACTTCCTGCCAGATTCTCTCTCAACTTCGGCATGGAACACCTTGAATGATTCTAGTACTTGGGACTTATTTGACAAAGCAGAGGCCCATATTTTTCTAGAATGATCATCAATGAAAGTCACGAAATACAATGCACCGTCATGTGACTTTTCTGTTATTGAGCAGACATCCGTGTGAACTAAATCCAACACGTGGCTACGCCTTTTCCGAGGCGTTCTTTGAAATGCCACCCTATGTTGTTTCCCAGCCAAACAATCAACACAGGGTTTAAGTGGCACACCTTTCACTTCAGGGAGGATTTTCTTACGAGCGAGGATTTGTAGGCCCTTCTCACTCATATGCCCGAGCCTTTTGTGCCATAGCTCGGTTGAGGCATCTGGTGTAACAATGTTTGCCTCTCCATGACTCACATTTGCATGAGTCATATAAAGTGTTCTCTGCTTCTTTCCTCGAGCCACGATCATAGAACCTCTAGTCAACTTCCATTTGCCATCATTGAGTTGACTGCAATAACCTTCATCATCCAACATTCCGGCAGACATTAAGTTTAACCAGATGTCAGGAACATGTCGAACATTCTTCAGTACTAACTTATGCCCAGTGTTGGTTTGCAAACAAACATCTCCAATACCAATGATTTTGGAGGAACCATCATTTCCCATTCTTACATTACCGTAGTTTTCGGCAGTGTAAGAAGAGAAGAAGTCGACATTTGAGGTGATGTGGTATGACGCTCCAGAGTCAACAACCCACATACTATCCTCACATGCCACATTTAGGTAACCCTCGTCACCTATGAAAAATACTTCATCACTGGCAGCTACAGCACTGGTTTCACCTTGGCTTTCGTGATCACCGGTGCGAGACTTTCCTTTGGCAAGATCACGTTTCCTTAGCCGACATTCGTTCTGCTTGTGGCCCGGCTTCTGGCAATAGTAGCAGGTAACTTCATTCCTGGCCTTCGATCTCCCCCTGGATTGGTCGCGTTTTTGCGACCCTCTGCCTTTACCTCTTCCACGAGAGGTTTCAGCGACATGGACTTCCACAGAGTTGGAAGTACCGAATTCTTTTCTTCTAGCTTCTTCATTGAGCAAGCTATCTTTCACAGTCGTCATTGTGAGATTTCCTTCTGGAACGGAGTTGCTTAAGGACACCACGAGCGTTTCCCAGCTGTCAGGGAGGGAGCTGAGAAGTAAGAGTGCCTGAACCTCATCTGCGAGACTTATCTTCATGCTTGTTATTTGATTTAACAAGCCCTGGTAGTCATTGAGGTGCTCCACCATGCTACGACCGTCTTTGTACTCCT
Source organism: Heliosperma pusillum (assembly GCA_022085475.1). Classification (NCBI taxonomy): domain Eukaryota; kingdom Viridiplantae; phylum Streptophyta; class Magnoliopsida; order Caryophyllales; family Caryophyllaceae; genus Heliosperma; species Heliosperma pusillum. The sequence continues at coordinate 3,014 of JAIUZE010047662.1, read as the reverse complement.
GTCTCACTAGTCGTCTAACTAGAGAGGCTTTGTTGAGAGCCGTCTTGCGTTCGTACATGGACTCCAATCTATTCCAGAGTGTATTAGCCACCGTGTCGCTGGCTACATGCTGAAAAACACTCTGATCGATAAATTGACGGATCAATCCGACAACCTTTCGATTTAATGTATTCCACGCATCTTCCGTTTTATCATCGGGTTTCGTCGAACTTTCGACGACATGGTGCATATCTTTACAATAAAGAATATCCTCCATTCTTGGCTTCCAAATTGGATAATTGGTCGCCGTTAATTTTATCATGCCACCAATTGTCACGGTATCCTCCATTTTGAAAAATTACACAAAGTATACCGAGAGCTACCAGAGCTCTGATACCACTCTGTTGGGTAACAGGCGTAATATTGAGCGGAAGCGTGGACCTATTACCCTCTTACGGGAGTGTAATTGTAAAATGGGCTAGACGATAATTAAATACGTCAACAAAATAGAGAATAGTGACACACCGATTTTTTACGTGGAAAACCCCTCTGAATAAGTGTAACAACCCGAAAAGTACCCAATTTGCTTAAGCAATAGCTTATGGATACTTTTCAGTAGAACTTAAGTTTTTAATATAGGAATTTTTGTTCCGAGTCGTATTTTGAAATTCCGCGTTCGTATTTGGAATTTTTGAGAGATTTCATGAAAAGACCGTTTTTGGTCATCTTTGACTTTTCTTGACTTTTAAACCGTCTTTGACTTTTCCTTGACTTTTTAAAGTCGTCATTGACTTTTTATTTATTTTTAAGTCGTCTTAAACTTTTCTGAACTTTTAAGCCATTTTTGACTTTTCCGACTTTTTAGTCGATTTTGACTTTCGTTGACTTTTCCCGACTCGGCTTGCGATTTTGAAGACCGAAATTTTATTTAAAAAAATAATATTTTTGATTTATTTTTATTTCGATTTATTAAGATTTGTCATAATTTAATAAAATTATTTAGAATTTATTTGGAATTTAAAGAATAACTTTTACGGTTTTTAACCAATCGTCATTTAACTATTCACGACGCATCGTAAAGCGCGCAACAAAATCGAAACTCGACTTTGGCATGAGTCACGAGGCCATGTCATCGTTTTCCACTCACGATTGGATATTTTAATTGATTCGATTAAAATAATACAAATATCTTAGATATTTGTTACTTTATCGATCCGTCAACGGAGATTACGCAAAACGAGCAAAAACAGACCCGAATCACCTCAAACCACACGGCTCCTTAAAGTCCTCTAATAGCCTTGATATTTTGATTACTTTTGATTACAATATCATAATATCTAGATCACTATTCGCTTTATCGATCAATTAACGAAAATTACGCAAAACGCTCGAAATCAGACCCGACAATCACAATTCTACACGGCACACTTACCCACTCTTAAGCCTTGATATTTTCATTATTTTTCATTTTAATATCATAATATCTTGTAATTAACTTTATCGTTAATTATATTTAATCGTTTCCCGTAAAACAATTATTAAACGCGAGTCAATTACGGAACAACAATGTCAAAACTCGACACCTTTATGTGTCTATAAACACACGGCACCCACACACCCCATATGACTCACAAACAACTTTTCATTTTACAACAAATCAAAATAAGATCAAAACCTCACTTTATTTAATCGTTCTTCGCGTTCTTCATCGTTCATCAACCGTTCTTCATCGTTCTTGAGCAAAACCTCCATAAATCCTTCATTTCTTAATTCAATCCTTCCTAATTTATATTTCTAGGATCTCCTCTTCGCTCTCCATCTTCTAGTACGTTTTAAATTCAATTCCGTCAAGATCGTTTTCAACACTTTAATTATGAGAAATTTAGTTTAAGTTCTAATAATTGTTTTTCTTGTTATTTCTTATAGGGGAAGAGTTTGAAGACGAATTTGGGGACTCTTATATTTTGGGTGAAGACTAGTAGAAGGGCTTTCTTATTTATATTTTTCTTATATTTTGTGCTAAGTGGATTTTGCTAGCTAAGGTAACATTTCCGATTTACTCGACGAATTAATGTCACATAGCCTTAGTTTTGTTTTTGTAGTCTTTAGTTTTGGCTCATGTTATAGTATTTATGATTTTAGCTAGTAATATAGCCTTTAGTTTTATTTATTTGGATTTTGGTGCATTTTTAAATTTTGGTTCATGTTTTTATGATTTAGGGATTTTTAGTTAGTAATATGTTAAGTAGTAATTATTATGTTGTTTTATGATTTTTATGTTGTATGGAATTTTTGTGATGTTTTATGATTCTTGATGATTTTTATGTTTTATGGAATTTTATGATGATTTACTGTTCTTGATGAATTTTTATGTTGTAGGAAATTTTTATGTTGATTTAGTGTTCTTGAAGAATTTTTATGATTTTAACAAGTTTGTTGTTCTTGGTGAATTTTTGATGATTTTTAACAAGTTATGATTTTTATGTTGTTTATGAAATTTTAACAAGTATAGTGTTCTTGACAAATTTTGATGATTTTAATAAGTTATGATTTTGTGTGGAAGATTGTTAAAATGGTTGTTTGATGATTAAAAACAAGTTTGGAATTGATTTGGAGTGTTTGATGGTGAACCGTGGGGAAGGGGACTGAACCGGACCAAACCAGGCCGGTCCAGGCCGGTTCAGGCCGGTCTGGGTTGGTCCAAGGTGGGTCCGGGTTTTGGTCTTTGGGTTGTGTCGATGTTTGATTGATTGGTTGTTGTTTTGACGGGTTTTAATTATGTTAAGCATGCGGGAAAATATTAGAAAACGGTTTTAGAAAAGTTAAATCAAAACAGCCATTTTTCAGCCAAAACAGCCCGTGGGCCCATCCAGGCCCATATTGGGTCCGGCCCAATTCAGCCCGTGGGTCCCACCTTGGGACTCGTGTCGGTTTTTGAGTTATCGTCATTTTTATCGTGTTTTGTAATATTTAGCAAGTGGGAAATATTAATAAGTAAAATTTTTAATTAAAAAGGTTTTCCATAAAATTATTAT
>JAIUZE010047661.1:0-27095 GCA_022085475.1 Heliosperma pusillum | reverse complement strand
TAGAAAATTACAAATTCGAAAACCAACTCCTTGGCCCTTGCCTCTTCACTTGGAACACCTTCCAAAATGGTATCGTCTTGAGGGAGTCACCGTTCTTCATAAAAATAATTACAAATATACAAATATACAAATTCCTATTATACATTTATTCTATAAAATAAAATTATTAAATTATACAAACCGGCGATACGAGATCGCAATAAAATTACAAACAAACCGTTATTCCCTTACATTACGGGTAATAACGATTAAAAATTTAAACTCGGCCATACTAGGACAAAATTTGCCATAAATTATTAAATAAATGACTTCATTCATTCAACCATAATAAATTAAATTGCTGCAAAATCATTGCCCAAAATCGTCCTTAATTCATTCATGCTCATGTAGCTCGATTTTTCCCGGGATTCATTGATTTTTAACCATTAAAAATCAATATCAACATTTAAATCTCATTTAAATTCAAACTAATTAACTAAACTGATTTAGAACTCAAAATTAATCACTACTAATTTTGTTGGTCATTAATTAGATCGATTTGATTTCATTTGCTAAATATTACGGTTTAATCATAACAATTATGAAATAAAACCAAAATAAAATACAAACATCATAAAATTTGAAACAAAAAATTTTGTACATTCTGGAACAATTCCAGGAACTATAAAAATAAAAAAAATTTGCTCAAAAAATTTAAATTAATTTTATGAACAAATAGCTTTGTATTTAATGTAAAATGTTAAAAAAAATTTCAAGACCAGAAATGGACGTTTCAATTTTATGAACATTATAATCTCATATTATCGACTTTTATCGTATAAAAATTAATAAACATGCAATACATAAGTAAAAGTCACGAAATTTTACATACAATATGTCAGATATGCATGTGAGATCATATTAAAATTTCATAGCCAGAATCAACATGCAACTATTTTTAGTTAACTTTTAACTCATAAAATGCATGTTAACTCGGTTTAAACGCCAAAAATCAAAATAAATAGCAAATTAATCCCTAAAATCACGAAATTTGACCACAAACATTTTGAGGTCAGTAGGTATACATGCACCAAAAATATTCGTCAGAATCGTTTTTTAACTCAAAATCTTTGATTTATTAGTTATCTTATAACTTTAATAAAAATGTCCAAAATGAACATGCATGCTACAAGCTAGCTCTGATACCAAATGAAAGTCCATAGACCTTAATTAGACTCCTCTAATTATTTACTAAATTATTAATTTAGTTTATAGTGATCTATGTAACATGCATGCAAATATAAAGACATTTATATAAGAGAAGAAATTTCCTCACATTGATATGGAAATAATATGGGCACAACAAGAACTCCTTCTTGTTGTTCTTGAGCTAATAATATGGATGAACAAGAAATCTCCAAACTAGAAGACCTCCTTCAAGTTGCACCAAGATGACACCAAATAATCTACCCTTATTATTAACTAGATAATAAGATAGATGATATACTACTAATATTAGACTATATTACTATACTAGTAATACTTAAGAAATATTAGTATATGAGAGATTTTAGTGAGAGGAAGGATTTTAGAGAGAAGTGTAAAATTGCACAAAAATGAAGTAGTTGAAAAATGAACACAATTGCTCATTTTAAAGACCATATGGCCAGACCACTTTTGTCCAAAAAGGACTCTTATTTTGTTCAATTTGATCACATGCATTAGAGTGGAGTGTTGTAGTATAAGTGATGATTATTTCTACTTGATATGTCACTTTCAATTTGTAACTAAAGAGTGAAAACAAGAACAACAATCATCACCATGTAACTACAATCTAACCGGCCATTATGGCCTAGTTTGGTCCATTTTGATTTTTGATATTTGTCTCACAAATACTTATTGATCATATGGTTAATTATCTTGTATAATTAAGTGTTAATTTGATCATATAACAATTATATGACTCAATTAAATAAATAATATGTACTTAACATTTTAAGTAATATTTTACCATTATATCAATATATACTGGGTCCCACAATGCTTAGTTAATTTATTTTACAACTCCTTGTAAATATAATGAACTAATTACCTCTATCTCAAAACCTCAACTAATTTAGTAATTTAACGATTAATTACTAAGTTAAATCTTATTTAATCGTATTAAAATAAGATATAAATTTATTAGTCAATTATCGCATAATTGAAAAATAAGTTTAATCGAATTTGAGTTCTTAACTCAATTTCTAATAATTAACTCTCGTACATATCGAATATATGTAATGTACGAATTAACTGTATCGTATACAAATAATTAGTTACTATTTGGATTTCATCCTTTAGGTGTGACCGAAAGGGATCAGTTGATCACCGCCGTCATACGACAATAACGTCAAACTCTAGTCAGCCAACCGTTATTGATTTACGTTAATCAACTGACTAATCATATATATAGTCAATAAATATCCCAATTATATTCCTTAATAAGATTTATTATGTGGCGCACTATTGTGGAGGACACCTACTCCAACAAATACATCCTTCAATCATCTAATTGATTTATAATACCACCAAATTGCCTCAAATGTTTTGAGTTCACAATGAAACTCTTTAGTCTTTACCTTCAATTCAACATTATCAATTACCATTAAAATACCACCAAATTGGAACTCAAAACTAAAAACCGAAACCCGAACCGAAACCCGAACCCGTATAGTATAGAATTTGAGCCGACATGGCTAAAGTTGTTCAAGCTCAATGCTACAAACGCAGCCAGACCAAAACCCAAAATCCGAGCTCGCCGAAACGCACCTACATAGCGTTTTGACATATCTCGTTCCAGTCAACTCCAAGTTTCCAACCAAATTGATTTTTTTAGGGCCCTTATACAGCGTTCATATTCACAAGCATCGTCATTCACCATCTACACATCACCATTGATCCAACTTTGAGCATCGAATTCAGTTCCCACCTCAACTGGACGAACCAGCATCATCATTGCCCCCATCAACGAGCTTGCACCCTGCAAAGACATATAAAACAGATCGTCGCCGTCGATATCAAAGTCGAGATCTAAATGTCATATCTACATTAATGCCTAGACGGTGAATGGGACGACAAACATTCAATAGTGCGGCTCGCCATGAAATTTAAGTAACAAACGGAGCTCCGAAATGGCGGTCGGCGATTTAATTTAGTGGATGGTGAGCATTAAGAGAGTTCAAATGATAACGGCGGTGACGACGTGTATACGGGGTTCCGGTGACGGGGTTTCGGTGGTCGCCGGCGAGAGTAAGTTAGTGGGTGAGTAAGAAGGAGTTATGTTTAGCTGGTGAGGTGGGTGATTGAAAGTGACGGGGCATAGTATGTGTGGAACTATAAGTTTGACTTTGTCTATGTAGTTTGTCTGACCATTTCAATTTAGTTCGTAAGTTCGTATTGAACTCTAGTTCGCACCAGATCTCGCCCCTATATATATATATATATATATATATATATATATATATATATATATATATATATATATATATATATGTATATATATATATATATATGATAAGATTATTTTATAAGTGTTGTTGTTTTTATGTGTAGACATTGTGCAATTGGGATCCTAATTATGAGAATGAGTGTAGGAAGCAATACAATGAGGCGTGTAGAAAGCGTTTAAAAGACGCCATGTATGATGTCGGGCATATGATAAAAGGTAAGAATCCAAGTGGCCCGAATTGGATGCATCCTAATGTTTTCAAAGCATTAACCGAGAAGCGGAAGAATAAGGCGTTTCTCAAGAGATCGAAACAAGCTTCCATCAACAAGAAAGGCGGCGAAGATGGCCCTACTACACATCACTACGGGTCATTCAAAGCTGTAAAACATGCTGCTAAGATGGTAAATAAGTTGAACTTTTAAGTATTTCAATTTGATAGTTTACTTTGTTAGTTTTGACATATTAACTATTATAATGTTAGTATTTATAATTTGAAGTTAATGTTTGATTTGTTTTTATAAAAGGCAAAAGAGAAGGGGGGTATAGCCCCCAATGCAGTGGAGCTCTATCTTGATAGCCATAGGAAAGTGGTTAATGGTGAGGAGAAATGAAGTCATCCAACTGCCCGAGCGAGATATGTAAGTATTACTACATTCGAAATTTCAAGTGTATTCAAAATACTTATGTTATTATTTACAACTTTATTTTTGACAATGTAGCAAAATTATCTAAGGATGATAAATGAGCTTAATGAGCAAGGACTTCTGATAGACGCTAACAAGGTTTGGTTCGATTCGGTAGATGGATACAAGAAGGGTCAAGTCTTTGGGTTAGGAACCGCCGCCTCACTATATTACACTCCCCCGGCGTCATCATCGTCGAGAGGTAGTTCGTCCACCTCTCAACCATATATCTCTGATGTTCTAAGTCAAACAATGGAAGCACGTAAGAGGGAAGCCGACGAGTTTAGGAAGCATAGAGAGGAGGTGCAACAAAGGGAAGAAGAAGCTCGCAAGAGGGAAGAACTTTACATGAAAAATCAAGAAAATCTAAGGCAACAAATCACGGCAAGTCAAGCCGCTAGTACGCGTGAACGAGAAGAAACAAGGCGCCAAATTGAGGCCTTAACCAAATTATTTGAATCCCAAACCCAATATCGATGCAACAATAACCCATGGGAATTGCCTTATAACCCAAATAACGATAACTCCAGTGGAGGCGGAAGTGGTTTTCAAGTGTAAACTTTGGTAGTTGGTTGTATAAGACATGGTTACTTGTTGTGTAAACTTTGGTGTGAATTATGGTTGTATAAGACATGTTGGTAGTTGGTTGTCTAAGACATGGTAGTAAGATTTCGTTGACATTTTTCTAATTTAAAAGACGGTTTCTGGTTACAAAAAAATGTTTTCGAATGCATTTTTATATATTTTGAAATTTCTGCAGGAAATATAGCAAATGAGGGAGCAATAGATGCCAAAACTAACCAAACCGTGTATATTACTTACCGACTGATTGCCGCCATTACCGACCGCATGTTTGCTCCATATCGACCGACGCTCAATATTACCGACCGCCAGCCAACCAAAAACCTCCTGTAAATTGAATGGTGCTATTATGGTACCGACCGCACGAAGACCATACCGACCGACTATCGGTCGGTAATTACCGACCGATGGTTTTTTCATATTGACCAAGTCAACTCTGATTTGGCATCGACGAAATTGTTCTTTACCGACTAAATGGTCGGTCGGTAACCTACCGACCGAATTGCCGTCGGTCGGTAATATGTATTTACCGACCATATTTACCGACGGATTTTAGTCGGACGCTATGGAGGAAAAAACGGTCGGTAAGCTGCTTTACCGACCGATATTTACATTTAACGACCGCCAGAAACGGTCGGTATCAGACCTGATTCTTGTTGTGACACAACTACCGGCTTCACCAAACTTTCTATAAACACTTGTGTCATATTGGTTAAGCTTAAAACCATTAGACAAGACAACCTCATCAAATTTTTGATGCAATTGTTTAGGAGCTTGTTTAAGGTTGTATAATGATTTAATAAGCTTACACACCTTATGCTCATTACCCGGCATAATGAATCATTCCGGTTGCTTCATGTATATTTCCTCATCCAAATTTCCGTTCAAGAACGCGGTCTTGACATCCATTTGATGGATCACTAGATTGTTAATTGCAGCCAAGGCAATCAACAACCTAATGGTGGAGATTCTTGCAACCGGAGCATAAGTATCAAAATAATCGATACCTTCCTTGGCATAAGGGAGCATTGCCCATTGAAAAACAAATATTAGGAAAGTTTTTTGATATGAAATTTATTGAACATTGCAAATTATTATTTTTAATTAAATGCTATAAGAAAATTAGTCCTATTGCTCAGTCGTCGTATGTACCTACTTTTGATCTGTATTATTATAGTTGATAAGTAGACCTGTTAAACGAGCCAATCGTATCGTGTTCGGGTCAGGCCAATTTGGGTCATGTCAGTTCAGATCTATAATATTATCGGGTTAGTTTGGGTCGGGTCGGGTTGTTTCGGGTTTCGGGTGTTTTTTAAGTATGTTGACCGGGTCAGTTTCGGGTCTACTTGTCGGGTTATTTCGGGCCCGGATCATTCTCGTGTCAATGATTAAGAAAAAAAAAATACTTTTAGTTGTTTAAAGTTTATTTTCATAAACTGGAGTATATTGTTTGGGTCATTTTCGGCTTAGTGGTTTCAGATCGGGTCACTTCGGGTCGTCGGGTGAATTTCGGGTCAACACAGTCGAGTCATATTCAGGACGGGTCGCGTCAATTCGGGTTTCGGGTCACATAGAGGTGTTGTAGTTCGAGTTAATTTCGGGTCTCCGATCAGTCTTTTCGAATCGGGTTGGTTTTGACAGGTCCATTAGTAATTAAGTAATTCAATTTGTTATCATAAAACAATTGACGTGTTTTTTATATGATAATCAAACAACCACTAAAAATTATACTCACACTCAGCTTAAACATAGAATAGCAACATAGTTATATTTAAGTACCTACTTACATACAATGGACTACATGATAAATACTTCTTAATTAAGCCTTGGATCAAACAAAGTATTGAGGTGATGATAAAGTCAACAGGTGGGGTTGCACTGCTACCTTGATTTACATGGAATACACAAATTCTCATTTGTGAAGGACACTATCCGTCGCAAGCTTAAGACGGATATCATATTCTCTCACAAAATACCCATCAAGGGTGAGTGGAGAAGCACATGGGGGGTGCACACCTTGTCCCCTCTACCCATTTCCTTTCACAAAATACCCGTCGCAAGATCCGATCCGTCGCAAGCAAGACCTACTGCATGGAATAATATCGTAGTGGTAAATGGTAACAGTAGGTCTTGCTTAAGACGGATCGGATCTTACAACGGGTATTTTGTAAGAGGAAATGGGTAGAGGGGACAAGGTGGGCTCCCCCCATGTGCTCTCCACTCACCCTTGATGGGTATTTTGTGAGAGAATATGGTATCCGTCTTAACCTTAAGACGAATACCTCGGTCTGAAATAAGAATTTGTGAAATGGTAATAGTGCAGTACATATATATTATCAGCATTATGAGCATATATATATATATACACACAAATTCTCTTTAAAGATGGACACTATCCGTCACAAGCTGAAAACGGATAGTGTTATTCTCACAACATGTAAGTGATGAGGGCAAGTAGAGGGTAAATGAATCCCCCACTTGCATATTGTGAAAGAGGCATTATCCGTTCATGATGGAAAAGCAGATGCGCTTCCCTATTGTCTTAAGATATAATTCTAAGAACATGATGGAAAGTAAAATGTTAAGAGTGTAGTGGTAAGTATCTATGTTGAGTGAACCTACTACTTAGGTTGTGTGTTCTACTCCCCACAACGACAATTTTGCCGATTTTGCATTTTTTGCTTATTCTTTCATGTATTTCATTCTAAGTTTGAGATTGTCTCCACTTTTTTATTTTTTTTTCGGTTTTCTCTCTCCAAAACCCGAGTGTATGAAATGCATTCAAGATCATTAATTTAACTCCACGAGTTATACAGACTACAACAATTGATTAAAACTACAATTTTACAACTTGTGTTAACAGTGATCAATGGATACAAATTAAATAATTTTATATAAAAGGTTTCCACGACTATCAGAATAATGAATAAAAAGTCGTTATTAAAAAACTCGTTTTATAATTTTTCTACGTAAGACCGCCTTATACAAGTATTTTGATAGGAAAAATACTCTTCCTTAAGAGTTTGTCCTTAGTACTAAAATAATTACTAACGTTTAATACTTTTAGTGTAAATTTCTTTATCGTGATCTCATTTCGTAACCGCACCCCCTGTGAACGAATCCTAGATACGCCACTGTATTCGTCTTAAGCTTGTGACGGATAGTGTCCATCTTTCCCGAGACGTGCTAATATATATGGTAGCAGTAGTCAGTGGCGGGCCTAGGATTTTCGAGGTGGGGGACACAAATTTTTTTTTCCGAGGTGTGGTTCAGTGGTTGTTTTATTGACTTTAAAAAAAACCACATTTTTTAGCCATTATCATGACGAATTTAGGATTTCAAAATTAGTTAATTCGTATTTTATTAATATATCGTAAAATCTGAAAAAGAAATTATGTAAGAAAAAGAATATTGAATTATTGATAGATATTTCTTGTATTTTAAAATTCTTCAATTAATAGTTTTTCATATATTTCATATTTAAATGTAGGTTATGGAAGCAATTAAGCCTAATAAAAAATTTCATTTCGCATAAATACTTGATGATTTAATATATAAAAAACAAAAATGTACCTCATGTGAATCGAAGCTGTGAACTTATTGAAAAACTTCAAGAGACTTACCACTAGACCAACCATATTTTGATGACTACTAATTACACTGTTTTGTACTTATCTATTATGAAACAGACCAAGTACCTACTCAACATTCAAAAAAAAAAATGGAAGGGGGCATGTGACCCCCTAGGACCCCACGTGGGTCCGCCCATGGCAGTAGTAATAATGATAAAAGAGTTAGTGTATGATATAGAGGCGTTAATAATTTTTAAGCTCGTCTTGTTTCTGACGACACATGCATGTGATTTTTAACATGTCTCTTTCAATTGCCTTTCCATTTCACTTGCTTCTCCCACTTGTCCATCAATCTCCCGTTATAAACTTATGACGAATTTTGTCCGTAACACATTATTCGAATCGGTGCTTCTCCCACTTGTCCATCGATCTCCCGTTATAAACTTATGACAAATTTTGTCCATTACACATTATTCAAATCGGTAATAATTATATAGAATTAAGGTTTACAAATGGGAATCTTTGGAAGGAAGATCATATGATGGGACAACAAGAAAAGAGAGAGGGCCGCGGCTACCCTCTCATGTGATGTTCGCAACTTGGCATCGCATATTGATTAAAGAAAGTACGAACTTCTTTTAGAGCCAAATATAAAACAGCTAATCGCCTAATCTCACTTGTAACGAACCTTACCATCTTGTAACTTCTCACCACCCTTTCTCCCACTTATTTTCTTAATTATTCGGTGTAAGAAGCCACCAACATTAGAAATAAATTAATAATAACAACGATTAAACAGGAAACCGATAATTCATTATAGCAACGATTAAACTCGATGCAAAATATGAATTTTGAATGGTAAAAACTTTAAACGATTATAAGTTTATGTTCGAGTGTCCGATTTCGACAACTTTTTTTTCCATTTCGCTTATCTCGACGAGACAAATGAAACGCAATGAGAATTTTTATTAACCTATCCCAATCGTATAGGGTACACAAATAGCCTTGGCCAGTTCATGTGTAAAACACGAAGCAACAGTATAGGCCAGTTTGTGTAATCTACACGAACTAGCTCTGGTCCATTCGTGTGGATTACACGAACTGTCCTAGACTGGTTCATGTTTCCCACATGAACTGGACTTCATCTACCCCCACAGCCCCACACAAAGGGGCCTGATTGATTTTTCTTCTAGTGCGTTCGTCTTTTCGTGATAAGCGATTTGAAAACAAATTGTCGAAATCGAACACCCGAGTACAAAGTTTTGGTAGTTTAAAGTATTTCGTATGAGCAACTCCAATGATATAGTAAATGAACTTTCTTGCAATTTTTTAAAATTGTCAAGCTACTTGCTTATTATTGGAGCAACGAAAATATAATACATTTACAAGCAATCCCCGCTCCAACAAGCTACTTGCTTGAAATATAATTCATATATGTCCTCTTATATATCTTTCGTCAAACATCAAGTGGTACAAATTTGCTAAACATTTCTTCTAGGCTATGGCTCTTGTAGAATTTCTCCAATTCAATTTGACTACTTTCATATTTGCATTCATGAACCCATAGTGATGTATTTGTTATATATAAATGAGGTTTTTATTTTTGATTTGAAAATAATAATGAAAATAAAATGGTAGGTCAGATGTTGTGAAACATGGCATTTTATTTAAGAGAAGTGTCACTAATCGAACATGAATAGAGGATAAATGTAACAATCTAACAAGCTGGAAGACTGGTATTCATATCCAACATATAGAAGCTACATGCTACACTAAACGTCACTATTGTCAATATATTGATGTAGACTTCCCTATTAATGAATGGCCATTAAATCACAAGGCCCAAACTTCCAAGTTGCAACTACAACTCCAGTTCTTGGTAAAGTCAGCTCATTATTATCAATATGCCAATTCCTTTACCCAAATTGGTTGCTATAACTAGTAACAATATTAATATATTGAAAATGATACTCTCTAATTATTTGGAAATATCCCATTTACTTTACTGCAAGATTTAAGATTATCTGAAAAAATGGTGAATCTCACTGACATTTTACGGTAAAATTTCACAAAATCTCACTAATACGAAGTATGAGTAACTAAAGTACTATATCAATTATCAACGTATTTATCTGGCAATTTTGAAATTAGTGTATGTATATGACTGCACTGTATCAAAAATCCATGTAGCAATATAAAGGTAAGAGGTTTACATATTTTACACCCAAAAATAATACTCTCTCCATTCAACTCCACACTACACATTTCTTTTTTCACGTTTGTCAATGGCGTTTTGCGTCGAGTTAGATATTTTTAATATAATCCTGAAGACGAATCAAATAAGATCCTACATGAATATATTTTCTCTTATGTATTAGCCGGAAATTGAAAGATTCTTCTTACTTGTGAATAGTGTCAAAAAGAGAAATGTGTAGGTGTGAAGTTCAATGGAGGGAGTATACGGTAATATCTCCTTTTTATCTATGGTGTTTTCCTTTTTTTGAACTCGTGAGGTCAAATTTTTAAAGTTTCAACAATAAATATATTAAGAAATATATAATATTATAAATATTATACCAAAAATATTTATCTAACTAATAATAAAAAAGTCTAATGATTATTTTTAAGAATTCCATCGAAAAAGTAATGTATAAATACTTAAAAATGGTCAAAATGTATAGTAACATTATAAAATTTGGCAAAACAAACAATTGATAAATGCGAGTATTAAATGAAACATATAATGCAAGTAACATCTTCATATCTTTATTCCATTAAATTAAATCCTTGTTTACCCATAATTTCCTTTAATATCACCAAAATAAAATACATGTATACCCTCTTTTTTCCCTGTCCATACCTTTTATATATCTAGTAAAACAATAAATAGTTATGAATTTATGATAACAAAAAAAAAACAAAAACAAAGGAAAAATAAATTACTGTCCCCAAAAATAGGTTCCGCAGCACTTGCCAGTTGCTCCCCATGTGCTTTTGCCATCACCAGATTCCAGCCCAACACTACCAACTTGGCCCGACCCGACCCGAACCCAACCCGGAATTACATGATACAGAGAGTCAGAGACCATGATAAGTTTGATGAGTATGATTCCGTGAGCTTGGAAGAAAGCGTCACTAACACCCATAGTACAATTTCGCTTGATCCAATGTCTGTAACCTCAAAAATTAATCTCAAGGAACAATTTTCCTAACACAAATGTATAATTAATTAACCACACATTTTTATGTTTCCCCAAAAATCTGTCCACATTTCTTCATCATACAAATACACTCTAAGCTTAAGTCACTCATTTGTAGTAGCCTTATTATTAGTTGAGGTGGTACCATTATTATTATTATTATTATTATTATTATTATTGCTAGTATTAGCAACAATCTCATACCCACCACCACTTCCTTGTTCATCGTCATCATCATCATCGCCCTCATCGTCACTGTCATTATCGCTCCCAGCGTCCTCCATTCGGTGATCTTGCCCGGGCGGCCACTGCTGCTCGGGCCGGGCCAATATCGGGTCAGTAGTGTCCGGCTTCATCACCTTGAAAATTGCAGCATTATTATAGGTGTGAATGTTGGGAGTAGTGGCAGTGTTGATGTCCATCTTGGTGGTTTTCTCACGGTAAAGCGCATCTAATTGATCGAAATAAGGACATGTCTTGGAATCCTCAGGACGTTTTTTGTTACTCTCTTTAACTTTCTTGTAGTATTTGTTAATGTTCTCCCATTTTTCTTTGCACCTTTTTGCATTCCGATTGTATCCCAGGTGTTTCATGGAGGATGAGATCTCCTCCCAAAGCGGGCCTTTTGGTCCGCCTTCTTGGTACTTTTGGTCCAGTTTGGTCCGCAGGCTGATCAAGGCGTCAATCTCAGCTTTCGGCCACCTTGATGAACTAGGCTGCAGCTCGTTGTTGTCACCTCCCTTACTGGTACTAATTGTCTTAGCCACCACCAATGCCGGTTGTTGAACCGGTTGTGGTTGTGGTGATGCTTGTATTGGAACCGCTGGGGTGACTGATACAATATT
Organism: Heliosperma pusillum; assembly: GCA_022085475.1. Classification (NCBI taxonomy): domain Eukaryota; kingdom Viridiplantae; phylum Streptophyta; class Magnoliopsida; order Caryophyllales; family Caryophyllaceae; genus Heliosperma; species Heliosperma pusillum. The sequence continues at coordinate 14,744 of JAIUZE010047661.1, read as the reverse complement.
TTCATGCACATGGACTTGAGTCACCCGTGGTTGCGGTTGTGGTGGTGTTTGTATTGGAACAACTGGTTGCGGTTGTGGTGGTGCTTGTATTGGAACAACGGGTGCGAAAGATATTATACTTTCATGCACATGAACTTGAGCTCCGTGTGGTTGAGGTTGTGGTTGTGGTTGTGTTACGGTTGCAGTAGCTGTAACAACGGGTACTATTTCTTTAACTTTGGTTGGGATTTCGGATTGGACCGATAAAGGTAGATCAATATTGTGTTGATCGGATATCTTCTTAAGAATTTCGATCAAGGCAGCATCCTTAGCCGCGACCATGGAGCGTTCTCGGACAAGAATTTCATGTTTCCGGTTCAAGCGGTCCATCTCTTGAGCCTTCCAAGTTTCCTCACGAACCAACCTATCATGTTCCCTTTTCTCAACAACTTCCAAAAACCTCTTTTGCAATTCCTCCTGCTTATTAATCACCTCATTCATCATCTTCTGAAAAAACCCCTTCCATTTCCGCTTCCTCTTCCTCCTCCCTATCAGTTCCTCATCCGACGATGTTGAGGATGACGAAGAAGGTGTCGCTGACGGAGACGACCCGTTCTCCATCTCCACCGCACTCGCATGATGCATCGTCGTAAAATGGTGGTGGTACGTTTGTTGTTGTTGTTGGGCTTGTTGTGGCATTGGGGATAAACTAACATGATATTGATGTGGACTTGATGTAACAGTGACATGACCAGTTGGATTATGAGTCCCAGCTGGTATTACCATCGTAACCGGCACCGCCGCTTGGACCGCAGGCTCAGCCCGCGGTGTAGACGGCGGTAAAGGTGGTGGATGTGGCGACGACGACGATGAGTGGTGTTGATCGAATGCTTCTAATTGATCAAAAAACCTATACGTCTTACCTTCTGATTTTCCAACTCGACCATCTTTGGTTCTTTTGTGATACTTGTACACATTCTCAAACTTCTCTTTGCATTTCTTTGCACTTCGATGATATCCAAGTTCCGCCATTTTCCTATTATTATTATTTCACTAAATTAAATACTCAAATCTCAATTTTAAAAATTTATTTTGCACCAAGAGATAATCCACCAAATCATATGGAGTGTATATTTTTAAGCAAAATGATTATGACATAAAATTAACAAAAAAAGTTGTCTAAATTTTTGTGAGGAAAAACTACTTTAAATGACCCATTTTATAAATAAAATAGTAAAAATGAGAGAGTCAAAATACATTCCCTTTCTCAAGTACATTTTAGTACTTGTGTATGATTTACAAAACATGAATTCTCGTATGAGACGGTCTCACACATGCAGAGAGTTACTACTCTTTGACAACTAACACGATAAATTAACTTTAAATTATGTTTTTTTGTTGGTTAAAAAAGGGAGCAAACCTGGAGATTTCATCCCATAAGGGGCCTTTAAGGGAGGAATCACGGAAGACAGCATCCATATCAGACCTTATCTTAAGCAAAGCAATAGTCTCTTGTCTTGGCCACCGGTTACCGCCTGTACTCCGGTCACCTTCAAAGTAATCTCCACCACCACCACCACTACTCATAATTGATGTGGTCCCTACAGTTTCAGTTGCGCCACCGCCACCGTCACCGTGTGCTGAGCTTCCTCCTTCGGAAGAGCTCCCTGGCATTATTCCACCGCTTGAACCCAACATCATATATAAACAACTTATAATTTTATGCTTTCAAACTTTATTTATTTATTTATGTATGAGTTTGTTTTATGTATGGATTTGTATATGTATTTGTATATATGTGTGTATGTATGATAGAAGAAAGAGAGAGAGAGATACAAAGAGCAACAAGGTGGTGTGGAGGAGAGAGAAGCTAATGTGCGCTTTGGGAGGCTTAAACTATGGCTTCACCCTTTTTTTTCATGTGGCTTTTAATTACAACTTCTTATTTGTTTGCTACATAAATACTCCTGGTTAAGGGAGACTAGGGTATACTACTTCCGTCTCGGTTAATATTTTACGTAACTCTGAAACAAAAGAAAAATCGACTTTTATATACTTAAAATGGCAACGTAAGTATAATAACACTTACACTTGAATAAGGAAAATATATAAACATAGATCGAAACAGGTCGGTGTTGAAATCAAGGGGCCGTTTTGCATCTAGAATTGTGTTTAAATTCATTTATGCCGACTACTTAGTATAGATTTGTTGTCTTATAAGTGAGTTTTTATTGCACAACGGTATTAAACTTCTTAATTTAATATTCACTCAATTTTTGTGATCTATTCCTTTTCATTTGTTTTTTCGTGATTCTTAAGACAATATCTTGATCCTGTTTTATGAAGTGTATATATAACTTTTTTTAATCAAAAACCTTTTTATAAATAATATAATTTAATAATAAATGTTTTTAGTTTTCTGTATTAATAATTTTTATTTTCAATTTATTTTACGATCAAAATTTGGTGAATTTGACTATCAAAAGGCAACAAAGGAAAAAATAGGAAAATAGAGAGAATATAAAATACAATTTTCTAAAATTTCAAGATCAAGTTTCAATTGGATGCATAGGATGTAATCTGATAAATGAGGAAAAAAATGTCCAAATATGATTAATTTTTTTCCCTCCATTGCACCAAAAGAGGTGATAAAGTAGAAGAGTATTATTAGAAAATAAATAAATGAATTAAAAGCACGTATAATGATTCCTAATTTCAGTACCAAGAAATGGTAAGATATTATAATTCTCTTAAAATAATGAGTTGTCTTTCTATCTCTAATTATTATTTTGGGTGTATAGATCTGGCTGTCTGAAATTAACTTTAAATTTTATAATAGTGAGGTTTCTTACTTTCTTTTAGCTGTTGGAATCTTTACTCCTCACCTCTCCCTTTCATTTTTTTTTAGCTCCATCACCCTTTGCTCTCATCACTTTTATCTAGTTTAAAGATTGCCCCTCAAAGTGGCCCACTTTTGAGCTACATGGGTTACATAAAAATATAAAATGGAGTCTTAATCTAATAATGGTTTTAGTGTACTTAATATATGTAAATGCTACAAAGAACTCCAAATTAGTACCAAATGCAAATAATATGGTGCTTTGATAGTAAGTTTGAAGTTGTTGATTTTTGGTAAAGTAAGATATATTTTGAGATCGACTGCTTAGCAATTTGGTCATGTGTATCACGCTTATTGTAACAATTTATCAGTTCAGTTATTTAATCATGTAAGCTAAGCTACGCAATATTAACTTTTGTTTTTTGTCGAGGCATGGAAAACTAATTATGATTGCGTGTTTAGGTAACGTTTTATTACTTTTACAAGGGTGTGATATATTATCCACAGTTCAACGACTCTCTAAACTGTTATAATGTATTAAAGTATATTTTTTTTTTTAAATTCACAAATTGAAGAATAAGACGGTCTTTTTGCATAAAAATCTATTCATTAATTTCTAACAATAAAGAATAACTTTTATACAAATAAATCGTTTTACAATGAAATTGTGTCACACGATAATTACTGTTTGGCATTAATTTTTGTAAGAACTTGGCAAATCCCTAAGTATATGTTACCAAATAAAAAGAAAGCATAGTGAATTATTGGTGTAGTTTCCTGGTTGAAAAGGAAAAAATTATTGAGGCAGTTTGAAATAAATGGGATACAAAAGTTTCTGAAAATAAGTGGTGAGAAAAAATTGGTAAGATGTGAAAGTGAGGATTATTATTAATTGGAAGTAACAGCTGCAGATAGCGACACTGGGGATAATAAGTTGGTTTTTGGCTGTCCAGCTAAAAATAGTTAAAAGCCGGCTTATGTAGGTCAGCTTCACTTTTGGCCTTTTGGGACTTCATGGTAAATCATGGACTACTACGCCTGTAATATTTTGAGTAAATTATACTTGGGTGTTACCACTTCATGTCATTTTGTTTAAGTCACTTTGTACACAATCATTTCAACCATGTTAAGTCCTCTATTTTACTAATCCAAGTTGATACATCCAAGTTGATACATTTCTATATTAATATTAACAGAAGGTCTTGATTCAAACGGGTCGACTGATTTTATTGTTTCAGACCGGGAAAGCCCCCTCAGAAAAGTGCAAGTGGAGCAACTGGGGGAATTATCCATTATCCCCTTACTTGCTCTTTTGTGAAGGAGTTTGACCCGTCTGAAGCAATAAGACGGGTCAGCCGGCCTGAAACAAAAATTTGTGTAATATTAACGCTTTGGGCAACAAAAACAATTATTAACGCTACTTATTCTGAGGTGTCAATGACAGAGTGTCTGGCAATTGCATCCGCAACTTTGTTGGCCGATCTCTTCTAAAAAACGATATCACTACAAGAAAACAACATTCAGGCGACCGATATTGGCGACTAATTTTAATCGCTAAAATGAATTTGGCGACTGAAATCAGTCGCCAAGACCCAGTCGCAGTCATTAGTCGCCAAAAAAAATTCGGGCGACTAATTCCGGTCGCCAAATTTGGCGACTGAAAAATGCGTCGCCAAATTGGCAATATGGCGACTGAAATCAGTCGCCCAAATTTTTGCGACTGAAAGGTGAAGTAGTCGCCAAATTGGCGACTGATATCAGTCGCCAATTTGGCGACCACTAGAGCCTTCAGACGCCAATTTGGCGACTGATTTCAGTCGCTAAAGTCATTTTAATTTGTAAAAATACAGAGGGTTTGACGACTGAAAATAGTCGCCAAATGAACATTTCAGTCGCCAAAACACTTGTTTTATTACACGAAAAATTCTGTTTTTATCCTGCCATTTCATTAACATACCATACCTGCAAGTACAATAGAAAACAACAACAATTTCACACATTTACAACAACACGATGAGAAACACACATCCTCATATATATCAAGAAAATTGTCTCAAGTTTACAAATCTTCTTAAAGGTTAACAAAACGAAGTTTAAACAACCACAATTAACTAGTTTCTAAACTAATATCAAAAGCCAAGGGTCATATTGGCATCGGCTTGCATACCACCACCTTCATTGCCTTCATCATAATCTCGCCGAAAGGGAGGCGGACCTTGGTTGCGGTTACCGAACATGGTTTCCCAAGCCTTAAATTTGTCTCTCATTATCCGGATTTCCTCATCCCTTTCGGCGTTTTTTCTTCTTTCCTCGTCAAGTTGGGCTTGGAGTTTTCCTACGACTCCCGGCTCGTAGGTTTGTTTTGAGCTTGAAGACATTCTTCCCCTTGGAGTTTCGTAAAATACGTCCTTAGCCGACCCAATCCCGTACACATTCCCCTTCTTGAAACCCTTAACCAAGTCAAACCAAATCTCGTTATCGGACTTGTCGGGTTGCCTAACTTTCTCGGCCAAAAATGATTCCTACAATATATAAATATTATGATTAAAAATAGCTACAAAATTTGTTAAACATTCAAAATAATGAACTTATTGTAAAAATCCAGATCAAATGGTTTGAAACTTACATATAGTTTCTTATCTTTTGGCTTTATCCAATATCTTCTATTGTCTTGGAGACGGGAATGGGTGTCAAGGAAGAGCTCCGGAGCCGTGGGCGTGTTAGCTTTTTTCTTCTTACCCTTCTAAAAGAAGAAATTAAAGACTTGTATAAGAAGATTTTAATAATAAAAAGAATTTAAGTTATAATTTTCAAATGGACGAAAAAGTGGAAATTATAACTTACACCCAAATCTATGTCCAAGAAAGATCGAGATCCTGCGTGATGTGACGGCTCAGCCGCTCCATCTTTCTTTCCTGCTCTTTTATTTTTGGATGCTTGGGCCGACCTAGCTTGAAACTCCGGAGTTTCACGATATTTAAGCATATCTTCATATGCACCACCTACAAGTTCAATAAGTATTATAAAATATGATAAATGTGTTAACACTATACAAATTGCAAAAAAAATTAAATACCTCTCATATGCTCCGGCTTCTTCTTCCTCTTGACAACCTTATACATGTTGTCCCTTAACCGTCTAGTGCATGTCTCATTGTACCTTTGACGTACAATATACTCTAATCACGCTGGCCAGTCAAATGTTTTCTACAATTTAAAAGGTAAGTATTAGTAAAATAAATTATTAATTGAAAATTATAATAATATAACAAAATATAAACAAAAATAATATACCCTAAAATTATTGAACTATTCCTCTTTTTGTGTGGAGGTAGCCTTTATCCAACAAGTAGGAGCAACCCCCCGTCATCTTCATCTTTGTACTTTGAGTACAACCTCGTACAACCTTTTGAGACGAAAACCTGAAAAATAAATTATGGAATAGTATGCATTTATGTTAAATAATGTAATATAATTATAAAATAATAAATTAAAGACATTGGTCGTTGTCTTACCAAAAACCCGCGGGATCAAGTATCATCTTCCCTTCCGGGGTGAACTGGATCTCCGATGTCTGATCCGAGGACTCATCGTCATTGGTCGATTCCTCGACCACCGGACTCTGCTGATCAATATCCTCCATCTCCTCCTCGTCGACTGAAGAAGTACTATGTCGTCTATTTGAACCGCCGCCACGTTGTCTACCTCGACCTCATGCCATCTACAATTACACAAATATTCAAATTGTTAGAAACGGTTAATAATATAAAAAAATAAAACATAAACATAAACTGTTAATAACATAAAAAAAAACATCAAATAACATAAAAAACTTAATTAAAATATATATAAATATATCTTTACCCAATTAATCATTATCATCATCAAATTCGTCACCATCATCATCACCATTTGATTCATTATCATTATCACTATCACCACCACCATCACCGTCAACTTGACCATCACCATCCTCGTTTTCTAAATCCTCACCCTCTTCATTTCTATTCTCATAAATGTCCTCATCAGGTGGAGACAACATAAACCCGCTAGATACTATTTCTTCTTGAAAAAAGGTTGTATCTACTTGTGAGTGTGCTTTTGTCTTAAAGATTGCACACCATTGCTTTTGATTTCGATCATTCTTCGTGCTTGGATAAGAAGCGAAATATACTTGATTGGCTTGATGTGCGAGTATAAATTTGGCGAGTCCTTTAATTGTCCCATACACTCAATAATAATGTTAGTATATGGGCCACAAGGGTCGTCCGTCTTTAACAAAACATTGACAGCATTAATACAATATCAGGCAATGATAAAATTACTCATGGACAAATTCGCATTGCACAATCCTTCTCTAACGGCAAGCATCTCACAAATGAACGCATGTGGGGCAAACAAGCGGGTTAACCAGTCCCGAACCTAAGAAGCACTACTATCTCTAACAGTACAACCAACACTCGCAAAGGGAGCACAGGAGGAGAAAGTCGCATCGAAATTGATTGTTAACCAATCAAGCGACGGAGGGGCCCAACTACACGGGTAGCGCAAGGCAAATGAGTGAGTACCATGGGAAGGGGGAGCCACGAAGGCAAGATGTTTGGCAAAAACCTGAGAAGAAGCTTGGCAGGAGATAGTATTACCAAGGCGAGAGAGGGAAAGAGGTGGGCTAATCACACCGTCTCAGCGAAAGGTGCCAAGTGATAAAAGAGAAGAGGGTGTTATAAGAAAAGTCTCAACAGGTACAATTTTCATGTAGCCAAGGTTGGAGGCAAGGGAGAAGAAGGAAGTTGTACCAAACTTCAGTAGTGAGATTACAGTCACGGAGGACATGGAGAGCAGATTCAGGAACGGATGGGGTCGCACATAAAGTATAGCCAGATGAAGGTAATAAGGTCCACTTATAGAGAGTGACATTGTAAGGGAGCTTATTGATAAGGGTAAAGTCGCGTCACCTTAATCAAAGTAAACCTAATTCACAACTAACTAATAGTCAGCGGTAAGCAAGGTATCGAATCCACAGGGAGGCGGTAGTATTCTAATCTGTTAAACTAAGTTCGTCTCTAAAGTAACAATTCGGGGTTTGAGATTGAGTTCTAAACTAAAAGCAATCAACAATAACCATAAATAATAACAATACTAATAACAACTAATAATAATAACAACTAATAATAAGCAATAACAAACTAATAAGGTTGAAAACAATGAGATTAAAAGTCTAGGGTCTCAGGTTCACTAGGATTATTGTTCAGGGGTAAGGATGTAGTCAACTATCATGAAATAAAGTTATCTAAGGTCACAAGATCGGTCGATTCAATTATGCCCTTTAGATCTACAATTTAACATGCGATCGCTATCATTAAACGAGTTCTATTCAATTATCGTAGCCTATCTTAGTCTTAACCCGGTCGGTGTCAATCCTAATTCGCGAGAGTAGTTAATTAATCCTGGCCAGTAATCAAACAACTAGAATTAAAACGATAATCAAACGATAACCATACAATTGCAATTCAATTAATTAATCTACCCCTTCTAACAATCCTAGATCCCCTTTCAACCCTAGAAAGGAATTTAGCTACTCATAACGATATTAATAACAACGATATTAATTAAAGTAAACATGATTAACAACAATGAAAGGATGAACAAAGAATAATTAAAGAACAAGAAGACAATTAAATTGAATAACGAAGAAAGATTGAAGAATACCGATTACAAGTTGAACTAAAGACAATCGTCTTTGATGAATAAAATCCAGAGCAAAAGTAAACTAATTTAGGATTTCTGAATTAAAGCCTAAAATAATTCAAAAGCATAAGGAAGCATGTCTAATTATGAAAGACGAGCTTTCTTTTTATAATACAAAAGATCTAATTAATTAGGTTAAAGTTTAGGAAAATTAGAGAAAACTGCCGAAATAAAGGTTGCTCGATCGAGCAAGGCACTTCTGCTCTATAGAGCAATGACACAGTGCGACTCGACCGAGCAAGGTAGGTCTGCTCGGTCGAGCAACCCTTCATTTTGCTCGTTTCTTCACTTTTCTTCCTTTCTTGTCTTTCTTCTCGATTCTTCTTGATTCTTCTCGATTCCCGTGCCTATCTTTCCACGATCCACCTCCGCCATGCTCCATATTTACTCAAAAAGCTCCAAATGCATCCAATCTGCATTAAAACATAACAAAAGCGGCAGAATCGATATTCTAGCTAAAATAGCATAGAATAAGCAAGGAAAGACGGTAAATCGAGTTATTTGTGACTAGGGGAAGCATAAAATATGTATATAAATAATGATCATCAAACTCCCCCAAACCAATCCTTTGCTTGTCCCTAAGCAAAGCAACCAACGCATACAAAGACAAACATACAAATGGTGAATGAAAAACTCAAAGCTAATGTCAATGCACATAAAAATCCCAAGCTATCTATATCTATAACAAAGTAATGATTTGCAACCAACGCATACAAAGACAAACATACAAATGGTGAATGAAAAAGTCAAAGCTAATGTCAATGCACATAGAAATCCCAAGCTATCTATATCTATAACAAAGTAATGACGAAGTTGTACCAATAAAACAAATTCAAAGGTACGGGAAAGTAGAAAACGCAGCTCATATTCCAAGATTTTACATGATACCGTAGTATAGACAAAAACCAAATACCTTTCAATCTTGCAAGGCTCAATTTGTCGGATTCTCGCGGATACACTCAAGCACTCATAAGTTTATGTAAAGGTGAGTTTTGTGAAGATAGAAAGAAATAGAAACACTCACTCAACTTATGAAACATGCATGCATTCTAATGTGATAGTAATTTCCCAAACAAATACGCATTCGCTATAAAGTACATGAATCAGGACAAAAAGGGAGGCTAATGGGTGAAGGTATAGAAATGGATTGTGCCAAGGCACGTATGGGAATGTGGGGCTAAGACCGGTAGTCGCAGCGACACTTACCAAAACAAATCTACAAGACTAGCACAAACCAACACCGACTAGAGAAATCATTTTAAACTTTTGATAACACAAGAGAGATATCGATATTGCTCTCTAAATATGCATTAGACTCTAGTATAATCCCTTTCAATATCCCTTGAATAATTCAATGAAGCAACATATTTTTTTTTCTTTCTTCTCTTCTTTTCTTTTTCTTCTTTTCTTTTCAAATTTTTTTTTTCATTCATTTTTCTTTTTTTTTTTTCATTTTTTTTCCAGATCTTTTGCTTCACAACTTTTCTCAACAAAGGGATTAAATGACACAATTGCCAACATACTTGCTACACCCATTTGATATTCTTTTTGAAATCCCGACCCAACCGTCGTAGACACGTAGATAAGAAAAACATGCAACTGCGACTGTCCCGATAAGGTAGGCAAATTCTAGGAATGTAGCTATTAGATAGGTTATGAAACAGGCTACAAGGGCTCAAATAGGCTAAACATAGAGAACTCAATAATAAGGGTATAAAATCAAGTCTTTTTGGTTATGTGAGGCTTATTTGAACAAAAAGAACCACCTTTCATCATGCACTTATCAAACGAACGCGTATAGTATCAGGAAACGAATGTCACACTTATGCAATTTGATGTTACATATTCCACAAGGAGTACCACACTCAAGCCTAAAGACAATGAGACCAGTTTATTGATGTTCCTGGCCTAGGAAGCTCTATAGACCTCAGAATTGTAAGTGGTTTACCAACAAAAATTGCCAAATTTAATTAGCATAAGGTAAGTCAAAAACGGTCAAGACTCGTACTATGAGCTTTGTTATCAAAAATTAGTAAGTCAAAACAATGTACATGGACAACTTATTTGGGATTCAAATGCAAAAACAATGCAAATTATCATCATTGTTATTCAATTCACCAAGACTCGACCTAATAAAATAAAAAACATTTTTTTGGATTTTGTAAATTTTTCATTTTTTATGGATTTTTTTTCTTTAAAATAAACACACAACGGAAATAAACACACAACATAAATAAAGAATCTCCCCCAAACCTAAATGTCACAGTGTCCTCATTGTGACGCTAACAGCACAACAATCACACAACAACCAACATCAGCAACCTAAAGGACACAACTAACAAAAGGGAATGAGAAATAACTAAAAGAAAATACAATAAAAGAAAGTACAAGGATAGATAATACCAGCTTATAGACATAGCTTCCCCCAAATCAGCTGCAAAATGGGGGTATAATGACCAGCTGCCACTACTGCGCCTGATCATCATCATCATCATCATCATCATCATCATCATCACCATCACCCCACTGAGCAGTACCAGAAGAAGAAGCCCGAAATGGCTCACCAAACCCACCAACTGGAGCATCCGGTCGGATAGGAGTATACCAAGAACGACCTAGGCAACCATAATCGTGACTAAACTCCTGGGAAAACTGCTGAGGAGTCACCCCATAATTGTGGAACACACCAGTCTCGTCACCCTTACCTCGGTAGTAGCTCGGCGGAGTCCAACCAGCAGTGGCATTAAGATCGGTCCGCATAAGGTTCTCCCAAAGTCCCCTCATCACCAAATCATTGTTAATTCCTTGGTGAATCCTAATCTCCCTCTCCAAAGCTGGATCAAAGGTGTAAGCAGGTGGAGGGTAAGGGTATGGAGCTGGGGTGGGTGCAAAGTGTGGAGCAGGGGTGGTGGTAGTCTGAGCAGTAGTTGATGGGGTGATTTGCCGACGAGGTCGACGGTTCTCGGCCAAAGTAAAAACAATCTCAGGTGGAACCACATAAACACGAGGGGGAGGAGTAGGTCCTGTCTCAGGATCATGAGTGGGTAACCGCTCTGTAAAAGGTAGATGGTTATCCCTATCGGAAAGAGCAATCCACTGGGACCCTCGTACTCGCCACTGAAATCTAGCGTTTCCTAACGCATTAATCCAGCAAAGTGTGTGGCGTAGGTACTCCTCGTCTACTCTAGGGGTATAAAATTGGGGTCATTGGTTTGTATCTACGGTGTCCCCTAAACCCTGCAAGTCGCCTAGCCAACCTAGTGACCAAGGCACCACAATCTAAAGAATGTTGGGTGGGGGAATTAACTCTCCAGAAAGCATAGCACACCAAACCGACCGGGTGGAAATAAAAATCATTCTCATGCTTGGGGTTGAGGGTAGAAGCAAGTAACAAAACCTCATGAGAATTTAACTTACTGAGGTCCTTCCTAGCGAACAAAAGAAGGCTAAAGAAACGCAAAAACAACCTCAGACAAGGATGTTGCACATCATTTACCGCCATAGCATTAACACGTGCATCAGGAAGACCAGTAAATAGAGTAAAATAATCAACGGCTTGAAAGCTGGAAGGAATAGCAACAAAAGCATCATCGTCACCAAGAGAAATACCCAGATGGTTAGCCAATTCAGCATACGACAACACAAAATCCCGATTAAGCAACCTAAAAGACACACGTTTATTGGTCTTGCCCCAATCATAGGAACTGAAAAATCCTAGTGTCAAAGGTCGATATGAAAGCTCGTTAAGGGAATATAGCCCACCGAACCCAATTCGGTCAAACATATCAAACATGGCATTATCAAAACCGAGGGAACAAAGAACGGAGGGGCACACACAACGGGTAGGGTCCATAGGACGACCCATAAGCATGGAAAAACGTTCATGTTGCTCTTGCGTGCTAAAAACGATCCAAGGGTAAGTGGGGTTACTCGGAATCGCTTCTACTTCGGGTTGTCGAACAAGACGGGGTTCTCTACGACGCTTGCTAGGTCCTACTTGTCTAGACATGGCTAATTGAAGTAAATAAAACACACAAACATAACTATATGCTCAAAAAGACGGATTAGCAAACCCTAACTCGAAAAAATTCAAATTTGAGTCTAAAACGCAAGAAAGACGGAGCAATTAGCAATGCAAGAGTGATTAATTACTAAATAACAAAGCTAGGAAACAACAACAATGAATTAGAGGCACAAAATTGAAGAAATAAGAAGCAAACCCTAGATTCACGATTTGGGCAAAAGAAGGGAGCAAGAACACCAATTTATTCACAAATTGAACTTAAAACAAGTAAAATAATGATTGTTGATGCTAGCTTGATGATGAATTGATGATTAGAAGTGGATGGAATGAGGTTTATGATAGAATAAGGGTGAGGGAGAAGGAGAAAGAGTGACGAAATTAGAAGAAATATGAAGGAAAATTGGGGAAAACCTGTATTTAGGGGCTCGGGACCGGTCGGACCGACTCGATCGAGCAGGTCAGGTCTGCTCGATCGAGCAATCTAAAAAAACATGAATTTTGAGTTCGCTCAAGTGGATGGATGTGTGGTGCACATGAAAACTCGATCGAGCAAGTCACTATGCTCGATCGAGCAACCTATGATTTCATTTTTTTCTCATTGTTCTCCTCTTTTCTCCTTTCTTTCTTATCGTTTCTTCATTATTAAAGCGACTTCCAATTTTTGTATTAGCTGCAAATACTCAATAAAATTGTTAGATCGCTCCCTCACCGCACTCAATAAAGCACAACTATATTAACTATCCAAACTAAATCTAATTAAACTATAACATTAAGAACTAAGCTAATTGAAATAAAATTTACAAATGAAATACAAGTAAATGCCGGGTTGCCTCCCGGTTAGCGCTGGTTTATATCGGTCCCGCACGACCGTGTTACCTCAAAGTCATGGTTATGTATCCAGAGTGAAAAGGTCGACGGCTTCTATCACTCCTATAAATGCTCCATCGTAATATATCTTCAAGCGTTGACCATTGACTTTAAAAATCTCACCCTTGTCGGTTTGTAGTGAATTCGACCCAAACTTGTTCACCTCGGTGACTGTGAACGGTCCCGAAAATCTGGACTTAAGTTTACCTGGAAACAAACGCAAACGGAAGTTAAATAATAATACTTTATCACCAATTTTAAATTCCCGCTGCAGGATATGCTTGTCATGCCATTTCTTTGTCTTCTCCTTGTAAACCCAAGCACTATCATAGGCATGCAATCGAAACTCATCAAGCTCGTTCAATTGCATAAGTCGTTTCTCACCCGCCAGTGAGGGACCCATATTAAGCTCTTTTATGGCCCATATAGCCCTATGCTCAAGTTCGACCGGTAAATGGCACGCCTTGCCATAGACTAACCGGTATGGAGAAGCACCAATTGGAGTCTTAAAAGCAGTTCGGTAAGCCCATAAAGTGTCATCAAGCTTACGACTCCAATCCTTCCTAGATTTACTCACGACTTTCTCAAGGATAGATTTAATCTCCCTATTAGAAACCTCTACCTGACCACTTGTCTGCGGATGATAACTTAACCCCCGACGATGTGTAACGCCATATTTCTTCAATAAAGAGTTAAGATGGCGTTCATTGAAATGCTTTCCTCCATCGCTAATGAGAGCACGAGGAACCCCAAATCGTGGGAAAATGATCTTCTGAAACAGTTTAATCACTGCTTTGGCATCACTAGAATATATTGGTTACCATGGGAAGATGGGAATGGCCCTTGGTAGTCAATACCCCAAACATCGAATATCTCAACTTCCAAAATACCCATTTGAGGCATCTCATGCCTTTGCAAAATATTAGCCGTCCTTTGACACGCGTCACAAGAACGGAAAAAAGTAGTAGCATCCTTGAGAATAGTCGGCCAATAAAAACCCGACTGCATAACTTTAGCAAATGTCCTTGAGGGACCATGATGACCGCCATATGAAGAAGAGTGACAATGAGAAAGGATGGCATGTACCTCACCCTCTGGAATACATCGTCGATAAATGCCGTCGGTGTAACAACCCGAAAAGTACCCAATTTTTCTAGTAAAAATATTTACTAACACTTTTCAGTAGACTTAAGGTTTTAAAATAGAAATTTTTGTTCCGAGTCGTATTTTGAAATTCGACGTGCGTATTTGGAATTTCTGAGAGATTTCATGAAAAGACCGTTTTTAT